>JASANE010022370.1:0-33453 GCA_030248225.1 Trileptium ribeirensis | reverse complement strand
AATGTTGTTGTGATTCAACTTGACACATTTGTTTTAGCTGTAACCGTGTTAAGTTTGCATCCAAGCAACGTCGGGGTTTTGATTCTGTAATCCAATAATTGATCGAGAGACCAAATAGGCGCGAGTAAATTTGATCTGAGTTGCATAAATGATGTGTAGACAGTGATGTTGTTAGTAAATGGAACCTAAGCTTCTGGGATCGGGTTTTTTCGATTAGCCCAACTCCCCCACCAGCCCGAAATTGGTCCATTTCTATTTCAACGATACAACAGTAATTAGACTATGTCCAGCGAGCTGATTCATAAAGTAACCATTTCGGCCTTTTGTGTTACAAAAACTTTTTTCGATTTTTGTACACAAAATTTTCAAAAAAAATCTCGAAAAATGTATAATTTTGTATATTGCGAGAACAGCAATGATCACCTGAGTCGAAAAAAATCCGCTCAATGGGTTCATGGTTTAAAGGATTTATTGCAATTTTTGTAGGATCCTAAGCCTAAGGCTAGCCCTAAGTCCTTAACGCGAAAACCGATTGAACGGATTTAACCACCATTTCACTCATCTCGTCATTGCGGTTCGAATGATATATAAAATTAAATTTTTTCGAAATTTATGAGTACCGAGAAAGTAATATTGGGAACACAAAAAAATCGAAAAAATGCCATAAAAATAGCCGAAATTAACATTTTGTAAAGCAGCTCGTCGATCTGAGTCAGATGGTACTAAAATTGCCACTGTATCTTCAAAATTAAGACTTTCGGTTGGAGGACTAACCGAAAAAACCCCGGATTCTATATTATTACTTGGAGCGAGCTTATGTCGAAGTCGAAGACTGGCGCACATCGTGCGCTCAGCAGTTGTTTTGTTCTAGCTCTGTAACGTAACGGACCTACCTGTTAATACGCTAAAAACGGAATATGCTGACAATACATAGTCGTATTAGTCGAATCTATAATTCTTATAGCACAACTTTGATTGATCTTAAAATTTACTCCTTAAAAATTTGTTTTTTTACTCTTTTAAATTAAGGTTAATATTAAGAATAAATTAAGATAAAAACTTGCGTGTTCGCTTTAAAACAAACTATTTTGATTTGTAATATTGAGATTCCAGCGTTAGCATATTTTTCGTTTTTAGAGCTTCATTATAACTTAGCATCCTACAATCCAGGCAGTCATGGTCAACTTTGATTTAAGTGGTGCAAGCTAAGACACAACATGTCTGGGAGGAAGCTAAAGTAAAACACGTAATAAAGTTTCATTCCTAGGATACAAAACCTCGTTCCTTAATAAAAACATCACATGATTTTATTTTCTTGATGGCATAGCGAATGGTGTGTGCCCTGTTTTATTTCTGAGGCGGTGTCTTGGTCCTGTCCTCCTATTCCCCGGACTTTGCTACAATCTGTGACGAATAAGCTTAAAGTCGTAGTATTCATGTCGCAACATGGCTTATGTTATTTATTCACATTTATTTTGCTCTTGCGTTTATTTAGTCTTAAGAACACATGATAACACGTGACTAAACTTAAGCTGCAGCGCCCCTTATCCCCCTCTTTTGTCAAAAGCAATTGCCATTCAGTTGTTTACTGAACACAAACTTCATTTTTGCATTAAAGAACAGAAATTAGTCCGTTTCATATTTCATACATTATAATTTGAAAATGTTCGCGAACACATTGGTGTTAAAGTACAGGGGCCGAATTGCATTCGATAATGGCGTTGTGGAACAGAAAAATATCGAAATCGCATAGGGCTATTGAAATCCTCGTTTTGTTCTCCGACAAGGTGTCAAATGTAGGATGGTTGGGGCGTATCTTAAGTTGACGCTTGCATAAAACATCGAAAAGGTCACTATAACACCTGCAACTATCCACCACGCTGCAACTGTGCAATTGTATTCAGAAATCAAAAGACCCTTTAAATTTTCATGAACTAAAAGTTTATATGATTTATTCTTTTGTGCCACTCAACACGATTCCAACACTACAAATTAGCTTAACTAATAAAACTTAACATTTCATACGAGTTTAGCTGCTACTTAACTGCAAATTGACAGATATTTTGGTACGCGTATATGTACCACGTCGTAGGTAACGAAAGATGAGACAGGAGGTATGAATGTTTCAGGAATTTAGTTGAGACAACCGCTCTATGCAAGCTCATATTAGCTAGCTTTGATGTTGTTTCCGGTGTTTTAAATGATTGTTTTATGGCTTAACTAATAAAACTTACCATTTCATACGAGTGTAGCAGCTACTTAACTGCAAATGGACATATTTTTTGGTGCGCGTATATGTACCACGTCGTAGGTAACGAAAGATGAGACAGGAGGTATGAATGTTTCAGGAATTTAGTTGAGACAACCGCTCTATGCAAGCTCATATTAGCTAGCTTTGATGTTGTTCCGGTGTTTTAAATGATTGTTTTATGGCTTAACTAATAAAACTTACCATTTCATACGAGTGTAGCAGCTACTTAACTGCAAATTGACATATTTTTTGGTGCGCGTATATGTACCACGTCGTAGGTAACGAAAGATGAGACAGGAGGTATGAATGTTTCAGGAATTTAGTTGAGACAACCGCTCTATGCAAGCTCATATTAGCTAGCTTTTATGTTGTTCCGGTCTTTTAAATGATTGTTTTATAGCTTAACTGATGAAACTTACTATTTCGTACGAGTGCGGCAACTGATCCTGCGAGAGACCATTGGACTATTATCCATGGCTCAACGTCTCACTCTTTACTACAAGATCGTAACTCCAGTTTGAAACGTATGCGTTTAGTACATTGAATCTGATATTTAGAGTTGGCAGAATGGTGTGAGTTATCAGTGTCGAGGTGTTACATAGACACACTTTCTGTTTTGTAAGCATAATTTACACTATCACAAAAGTTACAATTACAGTCGTGTTGATATATAATAATAAAGCAATGACTAAAGGTAAGCTGATACTTCAAGATTTCGTTCAGATTTTGAGCCCATTATTTTATCGAATTTTGTTTAAAATCTGACTAAGTTGCAATTGAAAATCAGATAAATCGTCATACTTCAAAATTTGAGCTAAACTTTTTGGCCCAAAAATTTCAAGACCTGTTCGCTGTCGGTGATTGGCTGAAACGACACGCTATAAAAGTTTAAACTGAGTCTACACGATCAAATTCACCAAAAATACAGGAAAATACAAAAAACATCAAAATTTGAACTCAAATTGTCAGCAAAAAATTTGAACTTGTGAACGTGCCCTAATGATTGGACATCTGTCACATGGCTGCGAGTTTTATTGTTGCTTGTAATCTAGCCTCGAATGGTCAGGGTTTACAACGTCCAGTACTTCTATGTCCCAAAACGTAATACGCCATGTTAATCAAAGCATGATCAATTTGTGACATTAACTTGGATAAATTTGTGTGAAATATCATAATAAATCAGCAGGATGGATTTCGGCTTCCTAAATTATTCTGAGAATTGAAAGTGTATAAAATTCGAAACATTGCCAGGTCAAGATAATGTTTTACAACCCAAATTGAGTTTTTACTGAAGTCACGTGACACGTTCGTAACTGAAGCTGCGACGTAATCTGAATTCAACTTCCAATCTCAATGTTTCAAACACCAGTCGCCCGTTACATTTTAACCAAATAATTATATCAGTTTGCCTCTATGCCAGATACTCATTCATCTAGTCACTTCACAAAAGTTGTTTGTAAAAACACATAACATTAATGTTTTGCGTGAAATAGAACATTTTGTTTGGCTTAGCACTTTTTTTGCAAATATGCACTGAAGATTATTGAAATTTGCATTGTTTCTGGTTTGATCGGATCTTGTCCTCTCCAGTTCGGTGGATATTCAATCTAATGTCATTTCTTTGCTTAAAAATATAACTCAAAGTTGTTAATTATTTTGAGTAGTTACCGCTGTAAAAGAGCAAATTTTTGTATGAAACGCTTCACTTAATTACGTGCCGAATATACAGTGTTCACAATGCGTCTAAACTAATGCGATGCTATTTGCTCGCTTGTAGTGCATAAAGTGTTCATAAAGCACGCGACCTAATGCAGTTCCAATAGCTCATGAATAGTTTTATCGGATTCGAATCGGATGAAGCAGTGTAGTGAAAAGATACAGACAAAATGCATGCTGAGAAACTCGGTATGTGTAGAATTGGCTCGATCGGGTACAATTGATGTATGGGCATGTATCGGATCAAAATAGATTACATCCAGCTGTAGTTTAAGTTCTATCCGAAACAAAAATGCATATCGCTTTTGAAGTACGTCGATAAAATAAGTTTTATTCGTGTAAAGTTTTATGTAGCTTCAAAATTATATTAAACATAACGTTGCATTGTTGGTGCTTCCCCATCGTTGCTCGTTGTGTTGTTTCATTGATTGATTGAGTTTTTTCTCTCTTGCTGGTAGTACAATATGTTATATTTTCCATGTCGTTCCTCCGGCAACAAACTCCAAGTATATACTATAAAGTTCATTGGTCCGGCTTTTCAATAAAGTAGTACGTGCGACATTATTAGGCTATACGACTTTCAAGTATTTCATCCTAAAACATATTGATTTTCAGCGGTATGGTGTTCAGTATTAAGCGTTCTTTTTTCAATTTGGCACAGTACAACTCCCAAAATACGTTATGGAGGTGTTGCGCATTCCTAGCGACACTGTGGTAGTTTTGCCGCTGTATGATCGTGTAAAAATATTAATGAAACGTAATTATTTGAATTTGATTCGTTTGGCGGGGTGTGTTTAAAGTGAATTCGCTTAGTGCAGATGCCACTACAATGAAATGCCTCTTTTTTGTTCAAGCCAAATTGTCTATTAAATATAGGTTGATGGAAATATATACGTAGTACAGTTGAGTAATATAACATGTATGCACTATACATGAATATATATGTAGTATCATTGAGTAATATATATTTAGTGAATACAATGAGCGCTCTACTGCATGCTGTAAGAGCTGAGGACCAACGTAATAACTCTAAAATTGGAACAAATAGAATGAGTTGAGTACCAATATTTATTGCTTTAGGGGAACGCCTTCGGTACATAGAGGGAAACAGTAGTTCTTGGTCAGGTAGTGTCAACTTACTTTTTAAACAATGAATAGTTGATGATAACCATACATGCCGGCAGGGGGGGTAGGGGGGGTAACCCCCCGGAGGTCCGGCCCCCCCTGAGGCGGAAAAGTCCAGGGGGGTTACCCCCCCTGGGGGTGCGCAGCACCCCCCCCCCCCCCGGGGTGCGCAGCACAAGCCTTGCGCAAATTGTGCCTGCTTGTTGCACCAGTTTAGGCAGAGATAGATTAAAATAACTGAAAGAATTACTGTAGATCAACAAATACGGTGAAAAAACGTGCGCAATGTGCGCCTTAGCGTTTCTTGCGGTGCATGTAGACAAACTGAACACGTAGGTGAAAAATATACATCCGACGATCAAAAAAAACAAAGGTCCTCACGAGACCGACCCCCCTAGGCAAATTTGGCCGGCCAGGGACCGACCCCCTGAGATGGCCGCGACCCACGCCCCCCGTGGGGGCCTCTACCCCCCCTGGCATGACCGACCGTCGGCATGTATAATGATAACATTGACACCGTTTTTAGTCGAAGAAATGTGAAGTTCAAAATTCAATTAACAACTCAAACTTTGATATATTCTACTTTTCATTCTCACATAGCTTCATTACTTGATACCTTGATTTGCGTTTATTTTGTTTCAGGGAAAAACGGTGAAGCCAAACGAACACGTCAAACATACACACGATATCAAACTTTAGAACTGGAAAAAGAATTCCACTACAATCGATATTTGAATCGAAAACGACGAACGGAAATTGCAACAAATCTAGCTTTATCCGAGCGTCAAGTCAAAATATGGTTCCAAAATCGACGCATGAAATCGAAGAAAGAAGCTGCTGCATCTGACTCGACCACTGGAGGCGATGGTGATTCCAGCACGACGTCGACAACAACAAATGGATCGCATAGCAGTGCTCATTGCAATCCTTCGAATAACAGCGGAGCTGACCGAAAGATCTCTGGCGGAATTTCGGCAATGGCTCATGGCGTCGTTGGATCAACATCAGCCGGAGTTGTGTCACTGAAGAAAAATGTTGTTAGCTCGTCATCGTCGTCAGTGCAGTAGAAACCGAATTCTGTGCTTATACAACCCGTGAAGCACTTTAATATAAAACGAATTCCAGTCCCAATTGCATTCCCCACTGCAGATCTGCAGTATATATATTATTGATTTGCGATTTAAAGCATATTATTTTGTAACCCAAAATTACTTTAAATATAATCTCTTCGTCAAT
Organism: Trileptium ribeirensis; assembly: GCA_030248225.1. Lineage (NCBI taxonomy): Eukaryota > Metazoa > Nematoda > Enoplea > Enoplida > Thoracostomopsidae > Trileptium > Trileptium ribeirensis. The sequence goes on along the minus strand of JASANE010022370.1, from coordinate 27,125 downwards.
AGGCTCTAATTAACGAAGAGTGGTAAAAGGACTTTGGGTTGTTGTCGGTCGACTCAGTATTGCTAGTTTTCGACAGGCAAACTATGAAATAACAATAGGAATATGCGGTAATGGTTAAGTAACCTGTTCAGTTCGGCTCACATCTGTGACTGGACCACTAGGTTGCAGCGTGCGACCCGGGATTGAGATTTCGTGCCTTACAGGTTCAAGTAAACAGAACGCAATTCGCGTAGAATGGCCTTGAAGTATTCACTTAAATTAGTGACTTTCAAGGCACGTCCAGATGACTTATACGCAGGGACGTAGCCAGAGATTTCAGGTGGAGGAACAATATGATCTAGCTAGATACTGCAAAATCTTTGTCGTTTTATGTGTCAAATTTTAGAAATTTCAGCTTCAAGTTATCAGTTGTGAGACTATTTAATGATGGAACACAGTTGTGCGCCGACGGTGCTCAATTTTTTGCGCTTCTGTGCTTCAACTTCCTAAAATTTCATTCAAAAAGTCTGGTGGGTGATACTTCCCAGAGTTTTCCTGAGTATGTGTATGCCTAGCCTTAGAAGCAAACTAAAATATATTTTATCTAGGACTGTAGTCACTGGTTAAGTTATACAGAAATAGCAATTTCACTTCAACTGTAACACATCTTTATCAGTGTGACTTATATCTGTTCGATATTTACTGTTTTAGTACTGTTTCTTTTACGGTTTCACAGAATGAATATTATTGTCTTACCTTTTGACTGCTTTAGAATGTGAAACGGCTCCAGCGTGCTTACTAGCGTAACCGGATTACCGGATTACAAAATAGTTACCCGGCCTCGTCTCTGGTTCGGCATTATAGCAACCAGCAACGTTTTCAAAACTTGATATTGGGATGGTCATATAATGCTTTCAATACGGGGCCTCACCACTGAGACCACCAGTAATGAATTGTTCACCTCGGTTTACAACTGCACCATTTTTCAACTTGCAACCATCAGATCCTCATGTTCAGTTGACCACCACAATGTGCGGGTGCCTCCCCTCTTCTACCTCCGCCGCCCCCCCTCCCGTAAAAAAATTCTGACGACGCTCTCACTTAAGCTGTTATTAATTACGCATCGTTCTGATGTTATATTTGCATTTTAACAGTGCGTTTCAGATGTTTTATATTAAATTTTGACATTCGACTAAGAGTTCCACCTGTTTTTAGCAGGCTATAGTTGTAACACCCATGTAGGATCTTACCTACATTGAACATCTGCGCAGCACTGCCGCAAGACCGTAGGTTCGCTACAATCCCAGGGCAGTTCGTAGTAGAGACCGCATCAGATTGAGAAATTTCAACTAGAGTATACCACGCGAGACCGTAACCTGTCCTGACCGGACCTCACAGGACTCGACCAGAATACCCAATAACTGGATATCAAAAATGGATTTGTTACCAGTAACTATGTTGTGTGTGGGTTTTCAGCCAGCGATTTATGGAACAGTATGGCTGCAGCTGACACAGTTCACTGCTCAGTAGTAGTACAGTTAGCCGAAATTAGATATTACGGAGCCTTATTCGAACCCGACACGGCCCTATCCAAAACCCGACAAGTTTTAATCTTTGCGGTCCCACGTTCGCGGTAGCTACAGTGCATGTCTACCTACGACTACACTTGCAATACCCGTGTTTTACTGCATCCTAGCTAGACTCTCGGTACATGATTTCACTATGATGCAAAAATATACGGAAAGCTCAATAGTCTCTATCTACAAACATTCACAAACAAAATCTTTTTAAAACTAATTTTATGGTGGGAATCTCAACAGGTTACGGATCTGGGCTGCCCGATGGCAATACTCTTTTTTATGTTACACAATATAAACTTTTCTCGTATAATTTATATGTATGGCTATACCCCCAATGTAAAACCACTAATAAAACGCAATAAGTTTTTTTCTGATTGATATAATACATATATATTATGACGGTATTCAGTGTTATAGAAGTTGTATGTGATTATGTTTTTGTGTTGTGATATTACATTGACCTGGTAGCTAAATATTGATACGTGTGAACTCGTTGTTTCGTTTTAGGATTTGGCATTTATATAGGTTTTTTGGTTCTTTTCCATTATCCCTCCCAGCTCGCGTTTGTCCAAAAATGGTCAGATTCTGGAAATTTTGATATTTTTGTGATCCTCGAGAGCTCCCCTGATCATTTCAACCAAAAATCGAATTTTTAAAATTTTAGATTTCTTGGGTGTCAGGCGTCCCCGTTGGGAACCCAAAAATTTTTTCTTAAAAATTGATTCTTAAAAACTATGGAAGGCTGATTGGCTCAACAATTGAACAGTTTTAGGCCATAACTTAGGATCCGGTTATCGGACCCCGTTAACAATAACACCTTTCGATTCAGCTCGTCAAGCCGCGTCAAATGGTGGGTAAAAATCCAATTTTTAAGAAAAAATTTTGGGTTCCCAAGGGAGGACACCTGGAACCCAAAAAATATAAAAATTTAAAAACTCAATTTTTTGGTTGAAATGATCAGGGGACGTCTCGAGGATCAAAAAATACCATAATTTCCAGAATCTGACCATTTTTGGGCAAACGCTGGCTGGGGATAATGGAAAAGAACTTTTATATATTAGCATTTTTGTAGGCTTTTCTGTGGCGTTTGTATTTAATAGCCCAAGGTATAATGCTTAAAAACTCCATCTTAAGTGCGAATGGGACTATGTCTCCATTTAAACCTATGAGCCTAGCTTTCTGATTTTCCTACCGCCGCGTATAAATATGCTTCTGTACCCTAGCATTTGGTGTCTTTTCGGTTAGCCGCAGTCCGAATTTGGTCAATTTTAAGATATAGCGATAATTGTAGCTATTTTTAAAATTTTGGCAATAACCGACAAAACGAGGGGAAATAGGCAAAAATTGGTTAAATTGGCAGAAATCAGGCAAAATTGGCAAAAATTAGAAACTCTTTTTAGTTTCAGCAGATTTCAACTGATGACCCCAGCCCCAACCACCCGCTATTCCTAATGGGACCTAGGACCTTGAGCATGCATGGATATTAATAACGAAAAAAGCCAACACACCGTTTTAGTTTTTGGAACTATCGTTCTAATTTGCCTACCGCCACGTGTTTTTGAAAGCAGCAATACAAAAGTTGCTAAACTGTTGTTTTCAAACAGTAGACACTAAAAAGCCCACGCCGTGCATCCATATCTGTAAACACTTAACCCTTTCCGTATTAAATCAAAGCGTAGTTTGTACAATCTTGAACAAAATTTTGTTCCGACCGCCGGTTGAACGGAGATCGCTCGGGTGGTACTCACTACGCTATTAGGCTGCTCGGTTCCTTAATTAACATCACAATAACAACGTTGTACAAACGCACGCCGAACAAAAAAACTGAGCAATTAACGTCACGTAATGCACGCTGCGATAAATTATGTTAACATATGAAGGAAAGGGTTAGTCGAGCAATAGTCTAAATTTCGATTAAACGTATCTATTCGTATAAACAGTAAGCACCATGCGTTCATTTGTTTCAAATTATAGGCATTACAATGAAATTTTGTTAAAAGCACATTCTGTAAAATGCATGCACAGGGTCCGAAGTCCTAAGTGGATAGCGGGTGCTGTCGGAGAAGGGTCTGGATAAATTGTCGAATTTTTGGGACGCAGAATTTTTGTTCATTTTTGCAAATTTTCCTCCGAGTTTTATCAATTATTTTGCGCAAGTTTGCCAATTTTCCGTCGATTTTTGCTGATTTTCATAAGAGTTTAACCCATTCCCCCAAGTTTTTCTTTATTTTCTCACGATTTTTTCCAATTTTTGTCATAATATTCCGCTCGTGGTGATGCGGAGCATCAGGGGGTGACAGGGTTATCCGCCAGAGGTGGAATGGGTGCTCACCCCAAAGGCAGATATGAGCCTCAGTAGATAATCCCTCACCCCTGTAAGCATATATTTTCTAAGCCTATAGCAATGTCAGTGAAAAACCAAACTAGCTGGTAAATTAGTTTCGACTAAATTTTTAAAAAAATTAGGAGCCAAAATTATTCCGGTTTAATTGCACTTTCTGTAAAAAATGGAGATAATAATCGATATTATGCACATATAAATGTATATAAACATATATATTTATGTGTATATATTTCTATAAATATATAACTTACGTTTCCATACTAATATGGAAGATTTCCCCTTCGTGAGTGTCGCACTCTCACACCCGCGACAGCAGTGCGAAAAACTGGTAAAATTGGCAAAATTGAGGTTATTGGCAAAAGTCAAAGCAAGGTGGATTAAATTTGAGAAACTTGGCACACAACTGTAGAACTGGCACTTATTTTTTAGCAAAACATGCAAGCATGGCGAAAATAGGAGGAAATTTTATCAAGATTTGAGGAATAATTATGAGCTCCTGGAAATTTAAAAAAGTACTCGTCTTGACTACCACTCTGTGGACTTTCCCGTCACGCCGAATCCATCTATACCTTTCCGTCGTCGGACCTCCGTACCTTGGACACCTATAATATACAGTTATATTAGATTCTTCGTAAATCCTTGATTGCATCATTCCTATGTTTTTTCATGTTCATGTGTAATTCTTTAATTATTGTTTGTTTGTAACCTACAACCTATAGGACCTTTACATTTATAAAACTTAGGACTATTTTCTTGTGACAGTTGCGATGACAGGTACAGATTTTTGTAAACATTTGAAAAGATAAACATAAAAATATCAAATTGTCTAGATCGTTACCTGTAGAAATTGTGTGTACTTAAGTATAAATGTGATATTTTGGAAGATTTCATTTTATTCTGGAGCCATATTTGAGACAGTGAATGGTAGTTTCGTTCTTTTTGGCTTGTTCAGTATTGTAAAGTATACTTTGATTAGAGAGCGAAGTTTTCTCAAATAGCGCATAATTGTGACAAATTTTTTTTGTCCGTCTGTTCGTCGTATAACAAATAACCACATTCCTGGGCGCACCACTCGGAGGTTGGGAGCTCCGCCCCTCCCGCTCAAATTTCATAGAGGAGACGTCTATATTGGAATAGATCCCCAGTTTTCATACCGGCTTGACTCATATTCCTATAATTTTGCGCTATTTTCAAGTGTTTTTGCTAATTTACACATACTTTTGCTGAGGATTTTCAAAATTTAGCCCATTTTGCCAAAATTGTCGCGCGACTTCGGCGTGCTTTGAGGGGGGGCAAATTTTCTGAGAGGCTCTGAGCCTCGTATCTCCTATGGACACCTACGTTCTAACCACGCTGTCAGCATTTTCCCGGCTGAAAAATTTTGTGTAATTAATGTTGTGGCTGGTTCAGCTGGATCCCCAATCTCAGTTAGCTCAGGTGCTCCAATGGCCAGGTTGATTGTGTTTTCGCAAATTATTTGCTTCGGTGAATCTCAAATTATATTAAATGCGTGCATCTACATGTATCTTTGCGCTGCTCCAATGATTTTGTATTTGAATTCTGACGAAGAAACGGACAAAATGAAACTTTTTGATTTTGGCCATTTGGACTCATACATGATTTTAGGTTATCTACATATTGCCAGAGGCTTTGAATCAAAAAATCCGGACCAGCAAGAATCATCTCAATGAAAGCTACAACGTTGCAACATTTATGTCAGAGCAGTTGTTGTCGAGCTATGAGTCAAAATTCAACATTGCCTTAAAAACTGAAATTTGAAAATTTCGACAAAGTAATTTTTATTTGTTAGGTGCGCTTGATGCGATTATATGGTTATTTAACCCGTTAAACACGATGGTTTCATTGTTTTAGCCCCAAATTGGGTATGTCAAGAATTGTGCAGAACAGCGCCGGATTTAAGATTGCTAATTTTTGGCATCAGTCAAATTCGGCCAGTCCTTAAATATAGACATACATGGTAGTTAGGTTATAAGAACGTACTTACAGGTTTTAAACATTACTGAATACGATAAAAGCAATTGTATTTGCGTGCATACATCGAATAGATTAAGTCCTAATACCACTATAAACGTAAAAATCGCTTATCTTATAATTTTTCCTCAAATCCGTGAAAAATTTCAAAAGTTTTCCTCTTTTGGTTATTAAAGGAAGGAAATATGATCTTAAGGGTTTGATACGTGATTAAAACAAAGGTAGCGTTGTCATTAAAGTATTGCCAATGTATTATTGCTATCGTAGGAATTTAAAGGAGCTCAATGATCTCAATTTGAAACGTCGATATGATCACTAAGCATAGGGAACTCCACTCTCGTTGTTTCTCATCGCTTGCGAGTTACTAGTTTGATGTTGGGTTATTATTTGTCTCAACCTGAGCTCAAAACTCTAGCCGGGAGTATATGTTTTCTCGGAAGATTTCATCGTCTCACTGATTCTGCGCCTCATGCACAGAAACAGCTAAAAAGTCAAATTTCAACTTACCAATTCTTGACAAAGTACATGATACAATTCATTGCTGATCTTTTTAGTATATTAATACTCTCCATTCGCTGTCTCAATTCACATAAAGTCATTACACAGTTCTGAAATCATTCCCCCTTATGCTGAAATCATTCCCCCTTATGCTGAAATCATTCCCCCTTATGCAAAGTCGAACGTGTGAATGGGTGTTATAGCTTTCGATCACATTTGCGCTCGTCATGTATCTATTAAAAGAAAGATATAAAAACAGACAGTCCTGCTAATACCGTATTCCGTATTGGAAACGCCCTAACTATAGGATCATTTACAGAGTTCGTGCAAATTTTATTCAATGTTATTTTCTCGATTGTAAACGAAACTTGTTAGAAATATCGAAACTAAATTTTCTAAAAGTAGCGGCCATATCCCGGATAACATCGATGTATTTGGGCATATACTCAAAATGCTTGGAAGAATCTCATTGGTATGCTGCGAAATTGCTCATTAGCAACGAATGAATAAATTAATGTTTGTTGTGACCTAGTGTTTCAGGTCAAACAATTATGGTATAGCATTGGTTTTAATTACCCCTTTATAATACGCTGCACTCATGGAATTTTAGTACAGAAAATTTAGATGACTTGTGTGTTATTATTTCGTGAATAAACACACTAAAACACGGGCTTGGCAACACGTTGTTGCGTCAACTGTTTAATTTGCCCGTTGCCGCTGCGTGTTTGAGTAAAGCCTCGACAACAACATATAATATAGCTTTTACAATAGGACAAAAAGTTATAGTTTAATTGTGATCACACATGCTCAGGCATAGACTTAGCCTTAGGCTTAGAGAGAGAGAGTAAACATTAACCATATAATTCTTAAATTGACACATCTGTCAGCACGTGCATTGCACCGCGATGCACTAGCCGAGTTTCCTTTTCAGCGTTCGTTTTCGGGTGCGTTGTTCGCTCGCTTTGAGGGGTCCCTTAAGAAACCGAGCAACAGGCCCCAATTTTCGCAGCGGCAAGCGTACCATGCTAGCATCAAAACGATCCGAGTTCACTCTACACAGGGACGAAAGTTTCCTCAAGACTGCATGGAATACACATTATTTTAAGACGCAAAAGCTTAATCGACTAGTCAAAGAGGGAAAACTTCACATGATAAAACGCTAACGCTCGGTGGGGAAAAACTTGACATGATCTAATTTTACCTGTTTCACAATGTTATCGTAAGCCAAATATAATGAAAGCATAATTGTAGTTAATTTGTGTATATATTACTTTTAATATTACAATAAATTATATATACATTGAAAAGCTATTAGACTAGCGAGTTTATATTGTAAGATATTAATGTTGTTTGTAAATCAGTGTGTGTATCTATGTATGAACTAGTATTAAATGGGTTGTTAATCGCGTTATGATATTATATGAAGTAATAATTGCGTTCTCAATTCTCGATTTGTATCACAGCCGTAAAACTATGACATTGTTATCACATTTGTGGTCGATGCTGTTAACTATTAAAGTAGGCACGGGAGCCATATTGTGCATTGGTGTGGGTTTACTAACGCAAACACCGGACCTTTCCAGTATTTGAAATCAACTAATAAAAACAAAAATTTGTGTAATATCTAGTAAGCTGCAGGTTTGGCATGAGCCGGTCCGGTGGCTTTAATCATACCACCCCTGTTCACTCCTGTGATGCCGGTTATGTTACACCTATATACAGCTTTATTTTGTTCCAAAATATTTACCAACGAATCTGGCAGCTGATGTCCGATCATCATGATAAAATCTTGTGTGCTTTTCATGTGTAATTGACACAATCGTCGGTGCATTTTCATCTCGAGTCACTGTCAGAGTACAAGTTTCATTTTAATTTTTAGTAAACTCGGGAATACAAGTTGAACAGTATATTCCAGGTGCGTTTACAACACTGTGGCGGGACACACACATGATATTTATAAGTGTTGAGGGCTACAGCAGTTTCTCCCATCCTGAAGTTAGCTCACGTTTATTGTAACTTCTGATCTAAGCAAACTTTATGAACTACAACGCTTATCCTCCTTATCAACATCGTTAGAAATGCATCAGTGAAAGTATTATTTGATAAATCAGAACGTCGTTGTGTATTTGAAAGGAAGCAAAGCAGTAAATTGAATTATTATTTTTTACTTGCTATGAACTGACCGTCATTTGCTAGCCATGAATATATTCAAATCTCAAAATACTCAACTGATTTGTTGAGATTATATAGTTTTTACATTTTACAAAGATTTCCTTGCTCTGATCTGATTATATTGGACATATTGTGGTGTTATCTCCGTGCAAAAAAATTTTGTTTCCTAATTTCTCTTGCTGAACTAATAATAAACAGTGAGTTCAACATTGTTTTCGGTCTTCTCGGTCAGCCCTAAGTGCACCCCGAAATTGGTCGTTTTTGAAAATACGGAGGTAATTTGACCCTACGAGCTGGTTCAGAAAATTCATATTTATGTCTCATTTATGACAAAAATAATTTTTCGATTTTTGGCGTTCCCAATAAATCGGAAAAATTATCAGAGCAGCTCGTCGAGCTGAATCTACGGGTGCCACAATTACCGCTGTAACCTCAAAATTGACCAATTTCGGGATGTCGGTCTGAACGACAAGACCCATTGTTTTTCATTTTAGGGTGAACACAAAGCTATACGGAACAGAAAACTGATTGGTTTTAATAAAACCAATGTATTATTACGAACATTTCGTAGAACCATACGACATGCGATAGTCAAATTTCCATGAGAACGCTGGGGGTAGTCGACGTCCCAAAGGAACCTTTAGGGTTAGCTAATATCCCCAGCGTACCTAGGGCTGGTAGCAAATACATCTACAAAAATTTCAATGAAGGCCTGGTAAAAACAAAACAGTTTAAAAGTGATAAGAATATCCGACATCACTTTTAATTCGCTCGTTAAAGCAAAATTGTAATATTCTGCAGACAAATGAAATAAAAGTTTCAGTGAAACGCGTATTCTGTTTTTATTTAAATGCCAATATTTTATTTGCGAAATAAATATTAATACCGCTCTGTTTTGTTCGGGTTAATATGTCATAAAACACGACAGAGTATTGTTTTATTTGATACATTGAACTTCAACAACTTTATTTACCAGTTTATTTCACAGCGTTGAATAGCTTAATGCATTAGCCACTTCGCATCGCATGTCGGTCGCCGCCTTTGCAGGGTGACTGAAACATGATGTACGAGTCGAAAAATGGAATCAGGTTATAATTCTTAATCGTAGTAATAATATATTAAAATCATGTTAAGGCATGTTAAATGCCGATCAAGCTAAGATTGGATCCACCGGAAATGGAACACCGGGCCTTCGACGTGCGCAGCAGATATGCTACCCACTATATCATGTAGCCGGTTGAAGGGATTGGTAATTTATGATATTATTCTAACAAACGAATTGACGCTTCGCTGGTAGTTGTAATTGCATTGCATGATCTCTACAAGGACAGGTGATATATGATTGTCAAGCAACTAAACAGTTAAGATCTGTCCATACACAGTTAAACAAAATCCAAATAGAATGTCACAGCCTGACGGCTATGACAAAAATGGTAGCATAAATTTCAACTGTTTAATTATGCAAAACAAGTGTCATGTTCGGACGCCTATCAACGTTTAATTACAAAAACGATGACCGGTGCCGTAAATGTACACATAACAGGAATAAAACTAAAAATATATGTAAAAGTAGAAATATATACTTGCGTGTTGAAATAGAAAATATGAAGAAGACAGCTCAATCATAGGTAAATAAAATGCGGACAAAATTTACCTAGGTACAAGATCTCAATTCAATGCTGATATAAACTAGGTACAAAGTCCCAAGACCGAGACAGGTGCCTATTTGCCAGTAAACTTAAAATGACCCCAACAACCATCCTATTTTGTAATTTCAAAAAAAATGTTACGGAACGATTTTTGATCAACAGGAATTAGGCGCAAAACTGTTGCTGACTGTGATTGAAATCTAGCTTCGCTTGAGCAAAATTACGGAAATTTTTGTGAACGAAGCGAGTTTTGATCGTTAACGCCAAGAGCTTAACTATAAGTTCGATTTGATTGTGAAGTCCGTTGCATCGAATTTATTAGCGAACACTTCTAATCTATATACAAACTTGGTAGGTATTAGGAAACCAAATTTCTGCAAATTAATACCGCAAAAATTATGCTTGAACCGAAGAATAATTTTTGGGACTTGTTTTTGATCATACCAATTAGCGAAAAAACGACTGAAATTCCGCATTTTTTCCGTAAGAAGGGTTTGCGATACTTGATCGGCTATTACAAAATAGGTTGGCTGGTAAGGTCAGCTATAGTTTTAAAGTAATTAAATAACAAATCAAAAAAATGATAAAAAAGCTGTGTAAATTTATTTTAGCATGTCACTTGGAAATTAACACAGGAATTATAGCTATAGTCAGATATTCCAAACAAGCTTGGCCTGAGTTAATTGTGCAAACAACAATAATTCCCAAGGATCAGAATCATGTTCGCAATTCTGTTTCAAAAATATATATGTAAATAATTAGAAAATGTGAGCTGTCTACCATTGGTGATTGAAACAGCTATCGGTTTAAGAACGGTCAATTTCCTTAATTAAAAAATTTCCTTTCAAAATTCAAAAACAGTTGATGCCTGAGTAGACAGAGTGACCATAACACATTATGACAGCTCTAGTTAGAGCTCAGAGTAAACTTTATATGGATCCAAGTCACTTGATCAACATTGTTTCAGTCACCAAGGATGAAACTAATCCACAACAATTTTACGTACTAACAATATCGGGTCGTTTTACTAATTGATTTTAAATCAACGATAGTATTAAAATACCACACAAATGTCGAAAATATAGTATTAGTACTAAAATTTTATATAAAATCATTACTACGACTCTTTTAAAGTACTCAGATTACTAACACAATTATAATAACAAATATAATGTAAACACGAAGTGTTATAACCATATTAATGGTTTTTTAGAGAAATCAGTACAATGTAATATTTCTATGCAGCTTTATCCTAAAAACGTTTCCTAGTTACTAAGTAGATATCCCTTATCAAAAATTTTCATCAGTGTTTCCTTTTCCGTGAAATGACATTTTTATACAGGACCAAATAGTTAGATCATGAAACAAAGGTCGAAACCGTTCACAATTCTAGGCTAATTTAAGGACCCCAAACACAATACACACACAACACGTTAAGAAATACATTAAAATATATTAAAATCACTAGAAACGTTATTTATTCTAGAATGACAAAAACGACGAAAACTTTCGAAATTATACAAATCAACTTTCCAAAAAAAATTTTTATTTCAAACATTCATATTTGAAGTTCTGTGCATGTAGGTTTTCTCGTGTTTGGTGCACACCATGTAAGTACAATTGCTATCATTACGGTCAGAACCCCTGTAAAAACCTATAATAGGCCCGTTCCTACCCTCTATGTACGAATGAAAATGCTAAAAGTGGGCAATCTCTTTCCGAAACTTAGTAATATTGCAATTTTTTGCACTCCTGCACTGTCGTACAGAGTTGGTAACATTCCTAAATATATATTTTTAAAACAAAAACAAAATATTTAACTTGTAATATAACCATATATTCTCAGATGTTGCCATATTAAACAAGCAAAATATTCCGTTAGTAAAAATTAAAAATTCATAACCTTTGCGTATTTTTACACTTTCATTTAACTAGAAAGCAAGTTCACAGGGATGTTATAAATATGACCTTGACAAGATACTGCAAGCCCGCCGTTATTTTTTCAAACGTACCCGTCTGAAATACATCATAGTTCCAAATGACCGGAAACCGTTTAAAGATCGTAATAACCAAGGGCTAAAGCTGTCACTTTTTATATACAGCCAGTAGGCATTAGAATAACTTAAACAAGACGATAAATAAACGATTTGCGAAATAGTAAATTTCGTATACATGATACAGACCTCAACAAAAATTGTGCGTTTAACCTTTTCATGCCCGAAATAATTTGAGTATCGTGCAATGTTTGACAAACTCAAGCCTGCTCCAGGGATCGAACCCGAAACGCACGGGTGAAACTTGTGCACACAAACCACTGAGCTATCTGAGAGTTGTTGCTCGGTTCCTTAAGGCACCTCACAATGCGAGCGAATAACAACGCACGTTCAAACGTACGATATACGACAAACTCAGTAAACACAACGAGTCGCAATGTGCGTTGGGTCCATTTGGACCTTGTGGGCATGAAAGGATTAAAAGAATCTAGGGAAACTTTACGCTTTGCCACTCAGTACCTTATCTTTCACGCTATGCTGTTTACCGAATTAATAACCAACATATTATTCCATATAAATATTGCAATAGTTTTTAGTAATTAAAATTAAGTAATTACTGAAATAAACCACAGTTCAGTGTCTGATTTTAGTCCTTTCATGCCTTCCTAATTAATATGCCCGTTTGCAATGCTTAAAAAACTTCAGCCGGCACTAAGATGCTAATTCAAACTACACGCTTGCAAAGTACGTACCCAAGCCACCGAGCTATGAAGTAACTGTAGCGGGGTTTCTTCAATGAACATTGGTAAACGAACGGCGCGCGATGACACACACGCATACGACAAACTCTGTTACCATAACAGTTTGCGCTGCGCGGTTATGTTAATGTGCAAGACCGGACACGAAAGGTTAAGCGATTAGAACATTCGAAACATACAGCTTAAAAATAGTAGTGTTGCGTGACGTATTAATAAAACGTTGCTTCGCCGCATGTATCAACAATTAGGAATTTTTTCTGCGTGTGGTTTGTGCCGCTAAAACACCTTCACACGTCTTTCGTTTTAATATTTTTTTGAAAATGATTCCTAAAACAAATAGGGAGAAATCTTCTTGGCAAAACAATCTAACACAAAGTATTACGAGTATTCGCCCACTCACAAACGAGTAACAAAGAAGTAAGACACGACGGCAGCTTAGTTTATGGATCTGAAATTGAATCTATAATATTCAATTTAACGAAACAATTTTAGATCACGATATTTCAACCTTGAAACTTTACTTAACGTTAAAATAGAAAAACGTCCAAGACTGGTGCACTGTGTTGTGCGTTTATACCATTGCTGCTATTTATTAATGCCTTTTCACAGATCATCAGAAACTATTGCGAAGCGACATGAGCTACATTATCTTGCGAACATACCTAAATTTTATTATCCGGCATTTGGAACATAGCTGAATTCACTGATTAGGTTCAATGGAATATAATGGAATCAAGTTAACATGTCAGAAATTTAATAAATTACAACTATTAGTCTGCTCCTATGCATCGTCTCTATTTTAAATTATAGAGAAAGTACGGGTTATGCAGAAATCATTCAAATTATTCCTTTGTTCGCAAATATGGCGTTATAGCCATAGTTTCAGTTGCATAATCTATGAGGGTATATGTATCTATTAATCTAACGCCACATAATTTTTAATTTTTCAAAACGTTCTTATTTCTCACTGGTGTCCTCGCCTACTAAAACGTGATTTTTTCACGTCACGCAAAGTAAGAATGACCTAACACCACATAATTTTTTATTTTTCAAATCGTTCTTATTTCTCAGCGGTGTCCTCGCCTACTAAAACTTGATTTTTTCAGGTCACGCAACGTAAGAATGTATATATATTTTAACCGTCAAGCTTAACCTGCTTACATTAAAAATATGCTGGCCATGCCGTACTCGCTATACTAAACCTTAGCCTAAGTTAAAGTCTTTATATGAGAAAGCCTAAGTCGGGGGGAGGCGGGGGAGGGGGGCTGCGGCCCCCAAACCTCCCGGTCTAAGCTGTTCTTTTTTCTAATACTATACCGTCAAGCTCTTCAGGGTTAGGTACTTGGACAACCAAATTTGAAACATTGAGCGTTAATTCAACACATGTATAAGTCGCAAAATATTGGTAGATCACTCAAAAGCTAAAGCTCCACTACACAGCCGACAGAGAAAAGTTGGTTGTTACACAAGCTCCAAAGCCCAAATAGAAGCAATTTTAGAACACACATCGTCAAAAAACATGACGAGTTAAACGCAACAAGACGCCGGCGGAGCATTAGGCAAAACTAAAATTTTGAATTTTTAGAACAAGTACACGATCAGCTGCTTCAGAACTATTATATGATGGTCATCGCCAGCAGTCCATGGCATTTAAGTAAGAGATTTTTCCTATAGCAACACGAGAATTTATTAATGAATAGCATTGCACTCTACAACTCATTACTAAGTCGAACAATAAAAATTTCATCGATTATTAAGATCTATCGCCGCACGCAAACTATATTATATTTTGTCATCGTTACTAGCTGACATTTATGACATACGTTCTATTTAATTTAACAAGCCAAAGGGTGTGTGGAGTATTCAGGTTCTCGGGAAGGGGAGGGCTTCCGCCTACCAGGGGGTGAATTTGCAGTTGGGCGGGGTGGGGAATGTCGTCGGGGGAGGTCGCAAAAAACCATCGGCGCCGTCTATGTGTTCTGCGTCATGGGGGCTAGCCGAGGCCTCGGGGGGGGGGGGGGGTACGTGAATATGTATGGCTGCTAGAATTAATGTGTCATTTCCGATTTACAACACTGTCTTGATCAAACTGTGATGAACAGTACCTGTTAAATATGTTCAACGCTAAATTTAAACTATTTACAGATATTTTTACGCTGAGAACTCACTGCAAATAAGCGTGAATAAGGTCATAACTCAGAACTATGAGTTAAATTTCTCTGAGTTCAACCTAACTCTGGCTGAGTTTAGCAGGGGACTCTGGGTTCTGAGTTCAGCATTCTAATTCAGATGCTAGTTTCAAAATTGTGAGTTAGTCGCAAATCTAACTTAGGAACTCTGAGTTTAATAAAACTGCCTCACGGTGAGTTAGTTTTGAAACTCAGAGTTCCTGAGTAATATTTTTGTAATTCACTGTGAGCCAAATTGACTCAGTCTGAGTTAGAGCTGTAACCGCATGCCGCGCGAGGAAAGCACTCCTGGGTAAATCAACCACCAAAAGTAAAACGAAAACACGAAGCGAAAAACTTAAGACGGGAAAAGAAAAAAACGCAAATAAATAGCAACAACCGCCAAAGTGCAAAACCAACTTTTGGAGACTATGTTCTCGACTGGCTTCGACGCTGCGTCTTTTATACCCTACGTCTAGCCCCTCTCTGTTCTCTGTCGTCCTTTACCGCTCTTTGACTTGTCCTCAAAACATAATATTGAAAAATTTAAAATTGAAAACACCAACATTATAAACGAAATACTGTGGAACTGCCGCAATTATACAGCAAAATGACATAAACATTAATCGCCTCTGCTGGTCACACGAGGCACACTACTATGTACGTGCACATGACAGCAAAAGTGCCGCCAGCAGACTCTACAGACCATGCAATATTGGTACCCCGAAAACTGATAAACAACTAAACCTCATGCTGGTCGGCGCGAGGCTTTCAAAGAAGAGAAATGTATAAGCGCTGTGGGCGCTGGAAAATTTATTAGTTTTTTGGGGTTTATTCATAGTTTCAGATGAACGGAGAGAAGTAGACGGCATGGGCGGGATCATGTGCCAGCAGTGGCTTGGCGCTTACTTGAGAAATTTGTGATTTTGTAATAGTATTAATAGGTGACCTATCAGAGGTCATTTTGGGAGCTAAAAGTAGGGAATTTTTGTATCCCAGATGAGTTATCTGGATTTTGAGCGGACCCATGGGGGTTAGCGACCCCGGTGTGTTATATATTTATATTGTATTATATTATCATTTTGTGGGTATGATAATATAAGACCCCGTGGAGGTGTGGAGCTCAAAAAATCGGGATGGTTTAATTATTTTTAATATATTTCATTTGGGGATTAGAAAATGGGTGTTTGAGTGCATAAATAAGGGTCCCTAGGCACTTACGAGTAAGGAATGGGTGACAAGAGAAGAACGATTTGAAAGCCTAGATATGTCCCAATGATAGTTTCGTAAACCAAATTTTCCATAACCAGAATCCAAAATTTGAGAATTTAGTTTTTTTCCTGGAAAAGGTCGATTTCCTACCAAGTCCTACACAATTTATTCTCCCGGATCTATACACCCCAACCACTCACGTTGTCGGAGCGCATAGATCTGCTTAAAACATCACTAGATACATATCTATGCACACCTTCTTTAATTATTATAGTTACGAACCAGGACAGGTCCTTCCGAAACCTAAAGCGTGATTAAATGTCCCAATCCCAATTTTATGAGAGCTCCAACCAGTGCTCCGGATCTGTCCTGACACGCATCACACAGTACACATTACAATATACCAAGTACTATACAGTTAATAGGCAAGCGCACCGGAATCGGCCTATGGGCACCGAAATCGCGTAACCGACAGATCAAACTGTGAAAAAGTCTTAACCACTGCCCACGGCCTATCCGAGTGCGCATCTGTTCTCGCTATTTCGCAGCACGACACCCTATTACATACGAATTGTTTTGTACACAATATTTGTGGGACCGACCGAATACCTGGAGGTTAGGTTCGTAGGGATGCTCTATTTTCATGCGAAAATCAGCGCCGCGTATGTCGGGCGGGTGGAGCGTCATTGTACAGGTACATTATCGCGCGATTATATACATCGTTTGTTTATTTTATGACAACGGTAACTGGAAAATCAAACAACATCCGAATCATGCTCCACCGATGTCCGGCCATTCATTAGGCTAAAATCTCCACCCTTTAAACCACAATTTTAGATGTCCCTTACAATTTCCCAAATCTAGGACTGTCACACTGCATACCACTGGATGGTATAGTGTAAACTATGAGACGACGAAAATTCCATATAGGGTCTTTTATAACGTCAACACCTCATTATTGGTTCAAAACTATTCGTAATATAATTTGTCTCACCATTAAGTTATAAACTGTTTAATTATTGTGCGTGCCACGGTCGGATTTGATCACTGCTGCTATGTGATATGAAAGTATAGCTTTACTTTAGAGTCGACTGCTCTCAGGATTAAGTTATGACATTGTTATGGGGATGCACCAGGCCATATCAGCACATTGGCTAGTTTCCCGCTTGACAAAATTGTTATGTAAGTCTGGTTTAACTCTACAAAGACGAAAAATATAACGATAACAGATAAACACTTTACAATGAAGGAAAATGAAATACCTGCAATATTTATTACTAAGAGTGCATTAGGGAAGTGTATGGCTCTTCCCTGCACTCTAATGTTAGCCCGTGTTTGATGATACGGGCGTTTTCGGCCTACCCCCCCATTTTGGGGGGGGGGTCGATATAACCCGACCCACCAGTTTCTGGGGGGCGGGGGTAGCTCGGACTCTGCCAGTTTCTGAGGGGGTAGCTCGGACCCCCTCCCCCCAGTTTTTTGGGGGTTCGAGATGCCCTGACTCCCCCAGTTTCTGGGGCGGTAGCTTGGACCCCTCCTAGTTTTTTTGGGGTTCGGACAGACCTTCCCAATTCTGGGGGAATCGGATTATAACCAGCTACTGGTCGTTATAAGCTGCTAGTGGTGGATTATAAGCTGCTAGTGGTTGATTATAATCATCAAACTCGGGTAACATTAGAGTGCAGGGAAGTGTCATACTATTCCCTTATGCACTATAGCTATTACATATATTCGGTAATTGCCTGACAGAAACGACATACATTGACTTTGATATTGCAGAAATATATTTAAAATTATAGATAAGAATAGACAAGAGTTCAAGATTAGCCAGTTTAAGATTAAATTCACTATTTACAGTGTTTTATGCTGAATATTGAGACTTTCTAACTTTGCCAGCAGGCCGACTTGAGTTTTTGTTCGGACATGTTATTATGTTGTAGATATACTGCATACCATAAATTGTTGAATGTATACTGAACCATTACATATGATGGTTTAAAAAAAACTACTTTGACTGGTGACAAGTTTGGCTACTGTTCAAAAAACTTTAAATCTGTCCTAGCACTGCAATCATTCCTCGTTCGTAATGAAAAATGAAGTTATTAATTTTAGAAATGTATCTGCTATCCAATATGTATTGTGGTAATATTGAACAGAAAACAATGGTACAAATTGTGGATTTTTCATGACATTCTCTTGAAGTTAAAATTGGCAGTTACTATCATATTAGAGATTGTTTTACTTAGCTAATAGCTTATGTATTACATGGCGTATAAAAGAATGTTTTATTAATATAGATGTTAACCTATTTCACTTATATATATTTACGAGGAGTGCGTAAAGCGCTACCTGCTTCGCTTTTGATTTACAGAAAAAAATTTTGTATTTATACACGCTATTTATGTTGTTAAATATTTTATTGAATTGTTAGTCCGTGCTACTAAAACATGATACAGGACATCATCAGGCTGGCATGAACATACTAATGTAGCTTAGCTGGAATATTATTTAGGTCGTGTTCAGTTGGTCAAGACGCACCGTTTTCTCCCCCCAGAGATGGAGTTCAAGTTCAGTCTGGGGTAGAATGATGCCCATGTGCACGCGTAATAGCCCTTTTGTTTGTAAAGTGACATATTTTTTCCAACTCCGCGTGGCGAGTTACTTATTGAATTTGTTGTACGTGCATACGTTTGCACGTGCATTGTTATGTAAAAGTAAACTTAACACGCCCCCGTCGATCGATCATCCTATTCTGTACAAGCCGATAGCGAATCACAAACCCATCGGTACCGTTTGGTAACAAATTTTTTACCGAAACAGCAAAATAGGACTGTTGATGAGCGTGGGTTAAGTGTACTGTCGCATAATTAGCTTGCTTTTCGAGGTTCTATAGGGAACCGAGCAGCAGTTTGTAGGTGGCATACTAACTGAACATACCAGGTATAGTCAGTCGTTGCGACAAAAGTTTGTTAACGATTGTACGAAATACACCTTGTTTGAGGAAAGAAAGTGTTAACCGAATGACGCGTTCATTGTGTTAGTTGATCAGTAAGCCAGAAGTTTGTTACACAGCAACTCAGAAGTTGTTGCATAAGGCATTTTGTCAATTATTAATAGTTCAAAGTTATGTTATTGCTGCTTGGTGACGAGTGTGGATGTCGTAGCAGCAATCCTAGCATAAAAATTATCTTATTTTATACAAACCAACAGCGTACAGTATGATGTTAGTACATTCTGTTACATATTGCTTAAATATAAGTTATATAATGTCCAAAGCACATCCATATACGTTTTAAAGCTTTAGCTGTATTCTTGTCGAAGGTTGTGTCAAATTACTTGCTGTGACCGGTTAATTACAGGAGGGCGACCATTGTGATTAAGTGGAAACGGTTGTTAAAATGCACAGATTTTCAGATATTTTGCTCAGTATGTCATCTGCCATTTTTTGTCAAGTAATAAAAGTACAGCAGCGTTATTAACAAATATAGCTAAACTACCCACTGCGATGTTGTTAAAACAATGGAAAGTTTTGTGTCAAATTTGCTTCTAATTGATTGATGCCAGATTTTCAAATTAGAACAATCACCATTGTTGTTGCTATAGTCATTTTCGCCACTATGACATCCATGCAATCTATTTGCTCGTCGTGTTGTATTCTGTAATTTTTTTGCGTTTTTGTTAGCTATTGACTCACTTTGGATATATTAGTAATAGTACTGTGCCGTTCGGCAAAATAAATTAGTACAATCTCTGAATAATTACTTGTTTTAACTGCACTGACTTTTAAATATAATGAAATACTAATATGTCTTGCTAAAGCTTGACGTCATCAAAAGCGTAAGCAGCGTAACTAAATCAAAACTAAGATTATTTGAGCTTTATTTTAAATTTTACTGTTAATCTGCTTTAACTGCACTGACATTTAAATATAATGAAATACTAAATTGTCTTGCTAAACGTTAAAGACATTAACACCGAAACTAAATTAAAAGTAAGAGTATTTGAGCTTTATTTTAAATTCTAATGTTGATAGCAGTGTTAGTTTTCCTTAAAAAAAGTGAACAAAACTTTAAAGAAATTCTTAGTACATAAAAATTAGCAATAAATAGTTTTGAACAATGTTTTTGGCGATAATACCACTCAGTTGGAAGCCTTTATCTTTTAATTAATTATATTGGATTAAACTAGTTTTCGATAATTATGTATGGCTAAAGAAATATTTTACCATTTGAGATGCTGTATTCCGGCAGATATCTTCCGCAATGTTAAACCCTCGATAAACACGAGTTCTGTTCAGAACGACGCAATAATTTACGGTTATCACCTTTTAAAGCCAAACAAAATTGTTTAGTGGCCTGTGTGTCCAATAATAGTAACGATAGTGAAGCCAATGAGATATTACACTGATAAGCACAAAATAGATTAGAAAAGTATTAGCAAAAATCTGTGACAAATGTAGCGAAACAACAACATTCCGCTGGCAATGTTGTATGATATATAGGACTTCTACAATGATTATGTCCTTATTGAAAAGTTTTATTCATATTTTGCCGGTTCGATGGGGAAGGTGTTACTAATACAAACGAAAATAATTTAATATTTTTCGATAGTTTCCATTTTACCGTGCAGCTCAAACAACGTTAAATTTTTCTAAAGTTTATATCGTAGCAACGCATTTTAAAATATAAACACCTCACACGTAGCTAGACGCTTCGCTTGTTTCTTTTGTAAGCTCAAACAAATTCAAAAAAATTTTTATATCATTTATATCGTAGCAACGCATTCCAGAATATAAACACTTGACATGTAGCTAGATGGGTTTTGGATCATCACTTTCTTTCTTTAACAAAGCTCAACCAACATTTAATTTTTGTAACATTTATATTATGGAAACTCATTTCAAAATATAACTCTCAGGTTTACTGATATTCAATACAACATAGAACAGCATTGAACGATCTGGCTTAGAATATTTTTATCTTTACAATATTAATTTAAAAAATTTCCAAGCCAGTAACAAAAATTGTGTAGTCTTTTTGACAGCCTTATATTTAAGAAAGAGTAAAAGAAAAGGAAAAACATTCAAGTTTACTGATATTCAATGCAACATGGAACAGCATTGATCGATCTGGCTTAGAATATTTTTATCTTTACAATTTTAATTAAAAAAATTTCCAACCAAGTAACAAAAATTGTGTAGTCTTTTTGACAGCCTTATATTTAAGAAAGAGTAAAAGAAAAGGAAAAACACTCAAGTTTACTGATATTCAATGCAGCATGGAACAGCATTTATCGATCTGGCTTAGAATATTTTTATCTTTACAATTTTAATTTAAAAATTTTCCAACCCACTAAGAAAAATTGTGTAGTCTTTTTGACAGCCTTATATTTTGAACTAACGATCAAATGGAAATTTGTTGTCACCTTTGTAACGAGCTTCGACTGATTCTCCTAAAAGTTGACGGTACATATTATCTTTTAATTCGATTTTCCCAACTTGTAAAAGCTGCGGCATCCAGAAATACACGGGTGCTATTTATCTTAAATATCAGAGGACTTTCCGTATATTTTACATCTTTATATAAGAAGTAAAGTTGTAAAAAAATTTCCTTTTGGCTAAAATCACTAAAACCTGGAACGGTATGCAACTACGGATATTAAGAGGTATTTAACTGCAGTTTTTGCGGCGTATTCACAATCATACACGGAATACCAATTACCACTTCAATTTTGGATCAAAATATTTATTTGTATGACTATTTGTGTCATTAAAGAACTGATGATAGTTCGATAGATTCAAGTGTTACAAAACAGTTTCAGCAGTTTTACTCAAGAATTTCAGGTTACCAAAATAATATGTTTATGTAGAAAATTGTAATTTTATCAAATATAGATTTATACATATTATGATATATATTTATACAAATTAGATTGATTTTGAATACCACATATTTTGTTTTATATAAATGACCGCCCATTCTGAAATATTTATGGTTTAGTTGAGAGTTGAAATTGACATATTGTCATTGAGAGTTGAAATTGACATAATGTCAAACGATTGTAGATTTGTAACTTGGTTAGTAGCCACGATTTCTGGTATAGCAATTATCCACTGTAGGTTAACAAGTCATCCAATCAAGATCGCATTAAGCATTTTTACAAATATGTTGAGTTTGTTTTGAACAACATATTCTGCTCGGAACAACGTTCTGCCGAATAATACCCTGTCCACTTAAACTAAAATTATTTACAATTTTAGTGCGCAGTTTTCTTACAACAGCTATAGCTCATGAGTGGATGGAGAGATATATATGTGTTTTTTGTATATAATGTTTTTGAGTTTATATCTATAACAGCTTTAAATTTCTACAGTATGTTTTGTACAAAGTTTAGTTCCAACAGTGTTACGTAGGGTGTGCCTTCTAACTGGTGATGATATTCCAAAATGCTGTCATTAGATAATAACATGATGAAAGTCGCTAAAGCTGGCAAAGTCAGTTAAAAAGTTAGCTAACTGCTACTCATCAAAAATATTCATCGGTAATTACGTAATGCATTCCGTGGTTTAGAATATTCCTGAGATACAGTGTGGGATACTTAAGTTCTAAAAAGAAGATATTTTAACCTGAACTTCGCATAACTCGTGCTCTGAATGTGCTTATCTTAGTGTAGAATTGGCGTAAGTTTGAATCATCTTACAGGTCATGTTTAAATTGTCACAGCATGTGTAATGTTTAGTGAGCATCTAATGTAGTTCACGTATCAATGAATTAGCCCACTACTTCAGGAGATAACAAAACAAACAATACACTAACGTTTAAAATAAAATTTAACGTAAAATGCTCCGTATTTATTTTAAAACAGGTCGATATGTGTTGTCAATTTTTCCTCCGCAAAATGCGTTTTGTTCCTAAAGTATTTCTCATGTAGGAATGATCAGCTCGATTTCAGTTTTAGCCTGGACGATACTGTAAATCGCAATCTGTTGTCCTTTTGTCTGGCTTGTTGAAAATGCTCTTTAGTTTCCATTGTTCCCATTTAGTCTTCAGTCTTTTCTCTTATTTCAAACAACAGCCTAGGATTCCTTCGGCTCCTTCAACTTTTTGAAGTTTTTGAACCAAATTGCTTTGCTCTTGTGTGTTTTGTTAGTTTAGTTTTCGTTGTATTTTTTTGACTTAATGGCTCTATGGTAATAATGACATTGCACCGTGAAAAATTGAGGTTTCTATTTCATAGATACCATTCCGAATTATTTGTTAGTAATTTCATGCAAAATACACCACGTTTACGATATTTGAGTTAAAATGCTTTGATTTTAGATTCAGTGTTATAGAACCATTTACAAGGTTTCATGGGAACGAAGTGGTGACTTTTGGACAATAGCTTAAACTACAAATTTGAAACTTTTACTCCCCGATACAAATCGCTTTGGAACTAATATCAGCGCTCATAATCGAGAACATTTGAAAAAGTTACGGGCGTAGGCTAAGTTATCTTCCTTGTAAAATTTTCTGCAAATTCAACAAACAAAAACTAAGGTAACGCCAGCGATGCATTTCAACTCAACCATTTGTGATAGTTTGTAGTGGCAACCAATTTCATAGCCGAATAGCGAAATCGTACGAATGACAAAAGCATCATTCTTTGGAGAAATTACCCACACTAAATGAAGATTATGCATAGATTTAATGAGTAAGAACATTGGTAATATAACAGATCTGCCTTGTTCTTGTAGAATAAAAAGAGATAAATTCTATTGTGTTTGTGATTTTGGTTAGGACAGTTTAAGTTAATCAGTAGCTCAACGTCGGTAGTACGCAAAGCAGTAATATTTTAATAATATATTTAGTCACTTTATAAACCAATAACAATAATGGTTTTCAGTTGTTAAACATACATGCCAAGACAAAATGACGAAATGTATAACACTTGAAGAGTATCGCACTCTACTATTAGCCCATGTTAGATGTCACGGTCCCTTTCCAGTTTAAACTTGGCTGGTGTCAAAACAAATTTATTTTTTTTTTCGGTACGTAGGACGTACTTAGTTTTGAGCCTACTAGATCGCTAAGTCGCACACAATATCAGTGCGATCAATTGATTAGTCGTAGCCAGCTGCATTCATGGAGTTACGACGATTCCTCAGTTCGTGTGGTTTTTACGACAGGTTCTTCGAACGCTACTCTCGAATTCCCGCACTACTCACCGACTTGACAAAAATGGAGAAATCGAACAAAGGACCGATAGTTTCAAAGCACCGATAATTGAATGGTCCGACAATGCCGAAATTTCGTTCCGCACTCTAAAGAAAGAGATATCCAAGTGTCCGATGCTCGTTTATCCGCAACGCGATGGTCTAACTGTCTTGAAGACTGATGCCTCTAATTAAACTGCTCGTACAGTTCTGCTTCAAATCCTCAATGGCTAGCTCGGTCCTATTGTTTTCTTTTCACGAAAGTTCAGCGACATTGAACGAAACCAGCCAACATTCGACTGCGAACAGTTTGCAATTTTTCTCAGCCTCAGGCACTTCGGCTGGGTTATCGGTCATTCAGATATTCATTACACAGACCATAAACTCATTATCTGTTTATTCTACATGAGGAATCGACGAAGGCGATGATATATCTTCGAATTATGCATTACGATTCTGTACGTTGTTGCAGCCGAAAGCATCGTCGCCGACTACCCTTCGCGCATAACTGTTGCTGCAGTTCAAATATCGATGAAATCGCAGATGGTCAACCCCATGATCAACTTCTATATATTTAAATCAGCATCATTATCGATTCGACGACATCTGTCAAAGGCAAACAAATCTGATGCCACAAGAATCGTCCATTCCTGCCGACAATACCCCGATGACGCATATTTGCGTCGTTTATTAGTTTCTTGCATGCAGGCATCGGCCGACGTTGGTTATCATCCGACAGTCGTATGTATGGCCGGGTATGGTAAAAGACATTCGGAATATGGTAAAAACTTGCCAGGATTGCTAAGCCGCGAAAAGCAGCCGCCGTACAAAGACACTAATTGAGCCGATATCGAAAAAAACCAGTTTCAGACGACTCATGTCGACATCTTAGGCCCGCTACCGCCAAACGATGGCAAGCGATATGTCATCAAAATGATCGACCGGCATTCTTGATGACTTCAACTGTTGCCCGTTTAGCGAAATTTCAGCGTCTACAGTTGCCGACGCACTTGCAACATATGGATATATTGCTATGGAGTTTTTCAAGTCAAGGTCACTGCCCGCAGAGTGCAATTCGAATCTGCCTTATGGACAACCTAATGTCGATGTTAGATATTAAAAACGGTGCGCGATGGCATATCATTCGCAGTTAAACTGTACTATCGAACGGTTCCACTGTACGCTGAAGAATGCCCCACACACACGCTGTGCAGGCCTCGAATGGGTTCATAATCTTCCGTTCGTTCATCTCGGCAATCGTAGCACCTTCAACGACTCAGGATTCTCTCCAACACAGCTCAAGTTGCGTGATCGCATTTACTTTTCCTGGATCGTTGCCTGAAGACACGAAAAAGTCAAAGTCAACAACATTTCCGAAATTTGATGACTACCAAATTTATTACAAACAATCGGCGTTACGAAACTGCGTGATCGAAAGCATATATATTCAACGATGCACATTCCGCACAATTTGGCAAAATCAAATTTAGTATTAATCTACAGATAAGTGACGCAATACAGCCTCTAGTATCATTATAAAGGACCGTACAGAGTGACCCAAATGGGTCCGAACTGGTTCTCGTGAACAACGCTGGTCAGTCTCGAATTTTTAAGGCATCTTTGGTGTCAAGCGCTCAAGGTATTTACAGGTATATCACTCGAGGGCAAATGTTTGCATCCCGATGACGTTACGATAAAATTCTTCGGTACTGGCCGACATACATTGGTCAAGCTTGTTTCACTCGGCGATAAGATTCGACTCAGGGCAGTGGTACCTAAAATTTAAATCTGGTGGCTGAATGGTTAAGACAAGGAAAGACTGCAGCGGACTTGAATTCTCCGTGCAGGTTCAACTCACTGACTGGGAAAATATAACGGGCTGACACTGAAAGTATAGAGAAAGCAAAACTGGGCATACATAGTACATAGCCTAACGGGCAAACCGAGTAAAAATCAAAGAAAAGTTAAACTCAGCGATCAACTCGCTCCAAAAGGAAAAAGGGGTTTTGCACTCGCCCGGTTTGGGGCCAAAACGGCCAAGGCGAGGAGGTAAGTTTTCTTTAGTTTTGGAAAGTCCTAAAATTTTGTTTGAAGGCGGGGACACAATGTGTTTCTCCCGCAACGGCGGTTTCTAATGATTGCTCAGGAGCACGTCTTAGTTCTAGTACTTCTGGACAAAGGTCTCGAGAGAAGACCATTGCACATTGCAATAAAGACCACTGGTAAATTTAATTGTTTTGGTCGTGTTCTTATTTGGGTCCACAACTTGTGTATTACCGTAGCACGACGCGTCATCGCCCTGGGTCGAGGTCGGCTAATTTTTGTTCAGCTGGAGGTTCACTCTTCCAGCTCGTTTCTTTGAATAAAGCTGGGTCTAGAGGGGCGTTTAAAGTTAGTCCGGTCAGTCGCCGCAAGGAATTTCGGACTCTAATAAGATACGCACCGAAGTGATTCACATGCCCTAAAGCTAAGATCAAACGACATAAATCGAGACGATCCCTGGACAGCAAACACCTTAAGCTCAAGTGATAACACCTAGAATTTGATATGTCTTTTGTAATCCCAAATTTTCCTAACTCACAGAA
>JASANE010022369.1:0-26851 GCA_030248225.1 Trileptium ribeirensis | reverse complement strand
CCATCCTGGACGGTACCTCCATTACACCCGATTCCGCTTGTAGCGCCATGGTATCAAATTGCATGCGACATAGTTGGACCCTTACCGCAAACAAAGAATGGTAACAAATACGTTATAGTCATAATGGATTATTTCACAAAGTGGGTAGAGTGTTTCGCACTTCGGGACACAACGTCGAAGACGATAGCAAAGATTTTGGTGGAGGAAATAATATGTCGCTACGGGGTTCCACATAGGCTACTCTCGGATCGTGGAGCAAACTTGATATCTGAAATCATGTTGCATGTGTGCAAATTACTGGGCATCCGCAAACTGAATACGACAGCTTATCATCCAGCAGGAGATGGCATGGTAGAAAGGTTCAACAGAACTATGGAAACAATGATTAGCCTTTATGTTAGTAACAATCAAGACGATTGGGATTTGATATTACCATACGTTTGTTTTGCTTACAGGTGTAGTATCCACGAGAGCACAAACGAGACTCCGTTTTACTTGAACTTCGGTAGAGATCCAACATTACCTTTGGATATTTTTCTACGGCCGGCCAAACCGGTTGACCAGGTTGAGTACGTAAACGATATAGCAATTAAGCTTAATAAAGCATGGGAACTAGCACAAGTATGTGTTGAAAAAGCTCAATCGCACCAAAAGCATAATCACGATAAAAAGACACGAAACCTCCCGTTTACGGAAGGTGACCGTGTATATTTACACATTCCTACAGTAGCACGCGGAAAGACAAAGAAACTAGCCAGAGCCTGGCGTGGACCGTATAGAATAGTGCGATTAACGGACGATGGTACCGGAGCCCTAATTGAACCGGTTCATCGTTCGACACGTACGGTATCAAACCGTGTGAACGTCCGAAGGCTTAAACGAGCACCGGAAGATTGCTTCTTCCCAAAAGGGGATATTGGAGCTGTTGAACCATGCCTGAAAAGCAAAAAAAACCGGACTTACAAGATAGTGAGCCATACGAAGACGTATTATCGACACCAATCACAAAAAACCAATTAGGAAGGTGTGGTAGAGTAGTTAAGAAAATTATTAGGCCACGAACGTCCAGTAATATACGGCAGCATCGAAGTCGTAAGAGACCTAAGTCAAATACTAGTAACAATACTGTTGCTGAGCAACATGCAAAGGTCCCGGTTTTGAGGAAGTTCAGATCAAAACCAGCAAAATATGTTAATTGCCGTTATTACCTAAGATCGCGCAATTGACTTATTAGACCGTTTGTTGCAACTTTTGTTTAGCAATAATCTGCAAGCGTAATTAAGGAACACGATAGAGATATACAAGCGTATATATGTATATATATTGGTATTAATTCTACAATTATTTATTATATTTTATTTCAGTTTAGTAGTAGTAGCTGTATGTGTTATAAGTAGCAAATATTGTTAGTAAACTTGAATTAGAGCTCTATACTTTACACTTCGTCACTTGATACAGCAACACTAAAATATTGATGTCGGACGTAGACGAACTAGGCGAGGAGCCTGACATCGAAATTGTAGATGGTGAAGACCTCATGGACGTGGCACTTCAGCCCACAGCAGTAGTGGAATCTGCATCATTTCGACCGAATTCTGGCTCACAAGCAACTAGTACCGAAGTTTGTGGCGGGGCCTCGAATATTAATTCTGCTGTAACCAATACTGGCAATGTACTACATCATAATGTGACAGCCGAGCAGACAGCGGATAACAACTGCAAAGTTGACGGGTGCAATAACCAAAACCCGGTTTTACGTAGCTCCGTGCCGAACACATCCCTGCAGCCGTATGGAGATCCCATCGTGCCACCAAGGAGGCGCGAAGTCGGTCACGCGCGCTGGACAGCGTGGCGTCGAGGCGAGCCCGCATCGCCGACATCAGATAGGCTGGGGGGACCAGCAGCTTTTGGAATAAAAAATTCCAAAACTGTTATGGACGGTCGTCGGCCTACGAATAATGCAACAAAAAATGTGGCTACTGCTAGTATTCAACAAGTTTTTGATCGCGATATGGCTCCGAGGAACCGACATTACCACGAGACACGCTGGAACAACGGTTACGCAGCGACCTACATGAGTTCGAAACCAGTCGCCAAAGCAAAAGGAACACCACCGCCAATAAAGATGAAAACTGTTGGCTGTCAAGCTAGTATAATGCCACAACGTAATCGTAAACCATGTCGGCGTAGTGCTAAATCACGCATCAATCATGCTCTTCGGGGCATATTACGAACCGAACTATACAAAGTCAAGCAAAATAATATGCGTCGAGCGGCAATTATGGTTGGCCATCCAGACGTCACTAATATCAAGCGCCATTATTCTACTACACTTCCATTTCAAAATGTTTTGCGCATACAACGGCAACAGCGTCAACAACAACAGGACCGACGGCGACACTATGAACACGTTGGCAAAGTGTTTTCGGTTCCCGACAACAATCAACCGTTGCATTCGTCTCAGCATGAAGAACGGGGAAATGAATCAACGTCGTATATTCGTCAACAACAAATTGCGGATTTTGAGCTACAGTGGCAACACCAGAATCCACGAGAGATGCTACCAAACCAACAGGCGGCAGTTCAACTACCCCCTTCAATCGACAGCTGGACCGAAGAGCATTGGCAGTATGTGGAAAGCGCGGCTTATTTCAGGGAATCCATTCGACGAGAAGAGGACATAGAAGCTCGCAATCGCCAACGCCGCGAACGTCAACGCTTGTGGGAGCAACGACAGCAAGGGAAGGATCGACATAAACAACATGATCCCAAATTCTGAATGCAAAATTCTATATATTGCAGTAAAATAAATATTGCCTACACCATAAATTCACTCCGCTTTATAACCAGATGGTATCACTTATTTTAGAATAACTATTATAACCGCAGCACTATTCTACATATACTACAGTATGCTTCATTCATATATCAATGTAGTTACGGCAACAACATATATATCCGTTTTATTACGTCAACAATTTTATTACGTGTTAAATGCAAGTAGTAAATAATAGCGAGGTACCAGTGTCTAGTATAAAAATGTCAGTGTAATGTCTGCGTAATATTTTGCCAGCTATTTGTTTGCCAATCTCCGGCTAATACTACAAACATTGTGAATATTGCAATATAATAGCTATGGGAACGTGTAATACGTTGTTTACAGTCGGATGTTGTTGAAGTTGAGCCACGTGAAACTGTGTGAATTTATAGCAACAACAATGATTCTTCATAAACATTTAAAAGAAGATGTAGACAGTGATGTAAATAAAAATAAATTAAACAAGCTAAAAGATCTCACGAAATTAGAGTAAGCTCGTAATCTAGCAGTTGAAGTAATTCGGAGCAATTCTGTCACGGCATAAAGAGGGTACGCAATACGGCTGGTTGACCATAATTCAAATAGCCTTTGCAAACAACATTCCCAAAATTTAATAAATTTCACACAGGTTATTACGTTTGTGTCATTTTCTGTACACGCGGGACGCGTTGTAAAAAAATGGGGGTAATGTAACAAAATGGGGGTCTGTACAGCTGTACCGTCTAGTCCAGTCGGCCGTACGCACATGTACGTATTATTATTATTATTCGGTCGTTGTGGTATTGTTGGTTCGGTATGTGGGTTGCTAAAGCATGCAGTCTTTAAAAATGTTGTTTTGACTGCAAATATTGCAAGGCAGAAACTTGTTGTAGAAGAGCGACGAAGATCAGGGTTCTGGAAATGTCAGCGCTTATGTTTGCAGCATATTGTGGCATTTTATTTTTCCTCTAGAATATCATGAAGTAGTATATATATATTCATGTTCTTGAGTCTGTGTCAGTGTGTAATTTTAAGTTCGCTATATCGTGTGGTATCATTGGAATTAATAAATAATCGGGGCATAGTTAGGTTTAGCATTGGTGTTAGCTCAGTACTTGTTTTATGCTGTGCAACTGTTAGCGTACGGGCATACGGCGCTGCAGTTACTACGGGTGTTAAAGCTTAGAACATCTCTAAGCATCACATCCGCGTGAATACAGTCTGGAGCGTCTGGTCAGACGGGCACTCAGATTCTGTTCATGATCACAGCATAGCCTTCGCAGCCACTCAGCTTCGTTACACGTAAACAGTTAGGCTTAGTTGTACCTTACATATTATGTGAGGAAGAACCTATTCTAAAATTTACTACACTCTGAAACAGTGAATTAAACTTATCAATGGTTGATTGCTCAAAGACATACCCAATAAAAGCACTGACAGTTACCCAGTATCATTGTTCAATACAGCAGTAATATATATATATATATATTATAGAATGAATTATGAAAATGAAAATATTAATATTAATAATAATATTAAAAATAAACCAGCTTTCGGACGGCTTCTGCAAGCTGCCGAAGCCGTCCGAAAGCAACGACTTGAAAAAGAGCGCATTTACGAAATGCGCGAAGCGGTACGGTCCTGGGACGATGGACCGCACCAACCCTGGGTACGCAAGTGGTGCAAGAGCGTACCCAGGGCACCTGGACCGCGTAATAATTAAGGTAGTTAATATTTTAATTTTATCATTTTTTATTATTTTCAGGTAGAAAAAAAAGATAGGTAAATACTAACTTTTCAGATGTCGCAGGTAAACTAACTGTGGAGCGGAAGAGCTCAATGCACGGTTTGCTGTGTGGCGTGTAACCCACCTCTACTGCTTTTTCGATACAGCAGTAGATGGCGGTCCCAAGTCCGCATTAAAATGGGGAGGGCACGCATATATATTAGCAAGACATCAATAGAGGTGGTACAACCGCCTCCTGACCCCCTCAATTGAGGTGGAACCACCTCCACCTCAATTGAGGTGGAGGTGGATGTAGAACCGCCATTTTTTCTACTACTTACCGTATAAGGCGGTTTAATTACAACAAAAAACATAGTCATTACCCGTCATTTAGGAAATTCAAATTTGTTAAGTCGTTATTTTGTCGGCTGAAAAAATGCATATCTTATCACAAATTTGAATTGATGTAACTTTTGCATTATGTTGGGGGTTTAATTCCCGTTTGAACTCTTTGTACAGCGTAATAGCATTTATTATTGTTTATTCTTGTTTAACTTGCTAATAAAATGTTTTCCAGCACATTGTATCAACGATATTAGAATCAACACATGGCCTGTCTATGCATCAGCTTTCACTGAGCGGAGTGAGTGATTGCTGATTTAATAAATACACATTGGTACTAATATTATACTCCGTCTGTCAATCCCCGTGGTCCTATTGATCATAAAGTGGCTGCAGCTGAGTTATATGTGTGCCGATTATGTTAGAGAAAAGATAGTGTTATGATAAGCGTTGTAGGGATTCCTCGGATTTTGTCATGTGACGAGAAAAATTATTCTAGGTCAAAACCCATATGTGGCTTTAAGAGCCAACAAATATAAAAGTTGAAATTGGGTTGTTTGACTATATTGAGGATGGCAAATTTCATGTGACCAGGGTAGCGTGTAGCTCTGACGCTCACAGTCTCAGTTCTACATGTTCGCCAGTAATCGCTTTTGTCCAAATTCAAGATAACATGGTGTTCCCGTTTAGTGAACAATGGCCTGATAACTCGGTGGTACTTCGTAGTGCCTGCCATTGAAATTGCGGCTCATGTCAACTTAAGGGTGCCGCTTGGCCCTGGATGTTGAAAGCCTCGGCTCCTAATCATACAAATGGTCTTTTCCTTCAGCCAGAAATTGTGTAGATATGGCGATAAATTTGATAAAATTCGACTAAATTTCTAATGTGTTCGTAACTTTCTCATTGAGGGTGCCCCTTCTGACTTATTCTAAGTCCAACAAAAATTCACTCATAAAGAAAGCATTGCTGTAAAGCAAAAAACTATATCCATTGCACCATGCGTACAAGCAATTGCCCGGATATTTTCTGCGTCATACATACACCCTCGTATTTATGCATTTCCGTTGTTTGCAATTTTAGGCGATAATATATATAATGTGTTTTCATAGGTGCTTTAATGCTAAGCCCAGAAAAAATTTACAACATGGATTGGCGCAGTATGATTAATACTTTTAGGTTCGGTTCGGGTGGCACATCTAACTGTTTTAAGGGCAAATCGATAACGCCCTCATGGGATAAAAATTGTACACTCAGGAGAAAAAAATTACCAAGGTAACTTAGGCAATGCAGAGCCCGAAATTTGGCAACGGACACGAAGCAGGGGCCACCCGTTTCGTACCAGGTGGAACTTCGGATGTCACAAATTCCAGGTCGCCAGCCTTTGCAATTAGAAAAGCTAGGCAATAAATAATTTTTCTGTGTTAATCATCCACCCACCACCAGAAAATGACTGGTTTCGAATATAACGCCATGACTTGGTTAACTTCGTGTCAGATCGAGATGGGGTTCATCAAATGTCATTTAATGCCACGTTTATGACAAACATTTTTAGTTCACTAGTATCATCCATTGGTACATGAAAAATCCAAAAAAAAATTTACCAAAATAAATGTATAATTTCATAAATAATTCGAACCGCTTAGGTAACGAGTAAAAATTAACATAAATCCATTCGCTGGTTTACGAGTTGCGGGGATTCATCTGAAATGATTGCTTAAGACGCTAACTAATCTTTAACCGTTAACCACTTAATCGAGTTATTGACAAGTCAATCGGAAACAAAATTATATTTTGCCCTAGTGGACATTTTCTGAACCTCTGCGTCGATCTAACACTGCAAGAATCAAAATTATCCCTGTTTCTTCAAAGTTGCAGGATTGGGATCTTTTCCATTATCCCCCAGCCCGCATTTGCGCAAAAATGGCCAGATTCTGGAAATTCTGGTATTTTTGTGATCCTCGAAACCTCCCCTGATCATTTAGACCAAAAAAATTGAATTTTTAAAATTTTAGATTTTTTTTGGACTCAAGGGGAACCTAAAAATTTTTTTCTTAAAAATTTAATTTTTACCCACCATTCGACGCGGCTTGACGAGCTGAATCGAATAGTAATATTTTTTACGGAATCCAGTAACCGGATCCTAAGTTATGGCCAAAAATATCGGAGGCTTACAGGCTCAGAAATTGATCAGTTTTTGGCCATAGGTTGCTTTTATCGGATTCCGTTATAAATAACACCATTACACTCAGCTCGTCAATCCGCGTCGAATGGTGGCTAAAATTCAATTTTTAAGAAAAAATTTTTGGGTTCCCTAAGAGCGACCCAAAAAATCTAAAATTTTAAAAATTCAGTTTTTCGGTCTAAATGATCAGGGGAGGTCTCGAGGATCACAAAAGTACTAAAATTTCCAGATTCTGACCATTGTTAGGCAAATGCGGGCTGGGGGATAATGGAAAAGAACAGATTTTCGAGCATCCCCTTATTTTCGGAACAAAGCTCGTCGAGCGGAGTCGAATGGCACCCAATTAGCGCTGCATATTCAAAATTGATCAATTTTCAATTGATCAATTCAATTTGTTTTATTTAGCGTAAATTTCATAGCCGTTTCTGACACATTTATCTTGCTCCAAGCTAATTATTCCAGGAATAATGACAATATTTTATTTATTAGTCAGAGATAATTTTCCACCTTTCTAGTAACGTATAAATTGAACATACGCTACGTTATTTTACTACATGCTTGTATGTCGCTCGAACAGTGTTTAAATGTGCAAAAAAATTTTCTTTTGTCTGTGTCACTCAAGTCCTCGCTGGCTTGATTTTCGCATTTTCTTTCGACGCGAAATATAATCTAATTGGCTATCGAAAAAAGACCCTTCTGTATTGTGCTGCTATATAATTTTTTCTAACCAAATTCTTACAAAACTGCCCCCAATTGGAGATGCCTGAGACATGTGCTCCAAAAATGGAGACCACTGGTCAGAATCCTTTCACTAAAAAATTTGTAAACAATTTTTTATCAGAGTAATTGTTTTTGATCTATGAGGCAGTTTTAAAAATACCACAATGATGTGATTTTTATAAAATTTTGGATAAGTTTTTTGATACTGCTGAAAGGTGTTCAACAAGTTAAATTTGGAGTCTCAAAATGGTCACTAAGCGAAGATTAGTCACACTCTTTCGCTTTGTTACCAGATGGCAGTTAACTTTTGTTGGAAAAGTGATAATTTTAGAGTCTAGGTTAAGATCAAAGTCATAACTAAAATTTAAAAAATTTTGCACCTAAAATCAAATGTGAAAATCATTTTGCCCTATAATAAAAATATGCCTGAGGGTGTCAAAAACACGAATTAGCAGCAAAATTTAACGCGTTGTGTCAAACTTATGGCGAATAATGTTACAAAATGCACGAACTTTAACTAAAATAGAGCTGAATTGTCAGTTTAACCGAAAATTTGGCGTCGGTTTAAAATCTTGAATCCGCAAAAATTGTACGAGTATTTAAACATCAGTAAAATTAAACAACTTATCTATTGCAAGCCCACAGATGTTTTCATCTCAACTTGTGCTGCTTTATTATTTTACTGATAGTGTTATTTTTATAGCTAACATGAAAACCAGTGCTGCATTGCTTGTTAGTGTATTTTCATCAAATACAGAAAGTGTATATATGTCTTATCATAAGCTGTAACCTTTAATCCGTTTCAGTGGACTCATGGTAAAACAGACATCTATGACGTATTGATCCACCTTCCATTCCTGATATAGAAACAACGCATGTATATCTTCCATTTTGGCTGGCTTTGATAGTCTAATATAATGCTTATATAGCCGGAAAACATAAGCATTATGAACTTCATTCATGTGTCAAATCATTTTTAGTAACTAATGTTTGGAACATATTAGGTTAAACCAAATCGGGGGGGGGGCGTGGGGGTCAGTGATCTGGATTTTATATATATATATATATGACTGGCGCCTTAAGTCTGTAATTCTGGAGCAAATATTTATGTTTTGTCTGCATGAATTTTATGCCGACTGGAACACGATTTGTTGGCGTACTGAAGAAGAATTTACATTTTGAAACAGATTTGATATTTTCCTGTCTATTTAAACTTAGCAACGTAGGTTTGGGGTTTTAGTTGTGGTACTCAGCGCATTAAGTTATGAATTTTATTTTTGTTCCAGAAATCGCACGCTTGCTAGAGCTTAATTCTACTTTGTGTTGCGGTTATAAGTCTTGTTACAGCACTAAGGATTCACACACTGGGTGAATGATTTCATCTTGTGCAGAGGTTGTTCGCTTAATTTGCACGCGGCCGCTCGCTAGGTGATTTGTTTCATCTTGCATTGCGGATTATATCTCCGTCGTGTACTATTTGGGCCACACGTAATTCCGTGTAACGGTACTGATCCTTACAGTTCCTGGCAAGAGTGCTTTCGTTAGCTAAAACCGTGCCTATTGCTCTTGTGCTATACAACAGCGACTTATTCAACGCACTCATTCGGTAGACTATCGAAATAACGCATAACGGGCACTTTAAAGCGAAAAGGAAGTCGGTGCTACAAATTCACGTGACGAACATAGTGAAAGTCGTTTCTGTAACGCATTTAACGTACAACTTGCTGAATTTAGCTAAGCTATTACAAAACTATTATATATTTTTGAACAATTACTCAAAAATTGGAAATAAGCAAGAAATGCCAACAGCAACAGAACAAATTGCGTAGCGACTACCAGGTCCCAACACATCAAATTACGAATTTGACAGTAAACGCAATTTATAACGTTGGGGTCACCTTGGCATCGGTAAACACATGGGGTATATATTCGAATTGTACACCGGAAACAAGGATAAAAAATTCAAGCCATGGCGCTTAGACGAATTCAAAATGAAGTTTCTTGCAAACGGCTGACCCATCAGGAATAAACCTTTCCTATTAGGAGCACATCTGAGTGGAAGGCAAGGTTCATTGTTAATGGACTAGATCAAGCGACAAAGCGATATTTATAACCAGAAAGTGGAACGTTTGTACAACTAGCTCATGACCGAAAACGCAATCATGTTTAAGTGACAAGCACGATGTCCGCATGCAACATAATGGTGAAAGTTTTTGCGAATATAAACCGAATTAGCAGAATCGGCGTTGTGCTACATGATTATCGTTGCGGAAAAACAACCCAACCTCAGGAACAAGTTCATTGCTATATAGTACAATTCGGTATTAAGGAACGCCCATTTTTTGTAACATTGCTAATAAGGAACACTCACACAAAATCAACGTTTACTGGAGAAAAACCAAACAAAAATGTTAAAAAAATTGTATCAACATGTTTAGAATCGTTTAGCGTATTGCATACTAAAATTCGAGTCAGATAAGGTCATGTAGTAACTAATAATGCCCTAATAATCAATTTGTTCCTTAAAATGCCCGAATTGATACATTTAAGGAACGTAATTTGGGTAATAAGGGATATGTTCGTAATTAAGGAACACTCAACAGTTCTATTAGTTCAACTATTGGTGACGTTATAGTAATCGAGGACTGTGTTATAAAAATGGCAAGTAAACAAATACAATTTATTAACAGAGCAACTATTCATGTTATATAATGACTAAAGTATTAGTGATTGAAGCACTAACAATAATCTTTTCGTGAATAACTTTGCGGAGATTAAACAACTAAGAGGCTCTAGAGACCAATCTTACGCCTCTACTAGCAGTGGTTTAACTACTGAATACAATTCTAAACATCTTACAATATAAACATAAACAATATAAAAGTCGTTCCTTAAATACCGGGTGTGTTCCTTAATTCCAATATTGCGTTCCTTATATCCCAAATTTCGATAACAACAACACATCTCCACCACCTTTAATCGAAAAAATAAGAACGCTGTGAGAAAGGCTATGTCATGACAAATTTAACGATATAAAAAGATATATAAACTTACTTGCACCAATGCTGTGGTCCAATTGAACGAAAGAAGGACAAAAATTCAGAAAACAGCGCTCTCGAAATTTATCACTTGACAAAATTAACGCTTTTGGTAATAGCGAAAGAGCCACTTGTTGCATAAAAAAACTGAAAGCACAGTGAGAAAGTTCGTTATGTTTTACATAAGGTGATGTCATACAAATATGTGGCCAGCGCGGAGACGAAAAAGGCGGATCAAACAAATGATGAGTGTTCCTTAATACCCGACGTTCCTTAATACCCAACTCTACTATACAGTACTTCGACAGAATATTCGAGAGGAGATGAGAGTTCTGGGTACAGACAGACACAATTTCTGAAGCTGTTTTGGCGTCCGAACGAATTGAAAATAAGCTGATCGCAGAACGTGACACAGGTGTCCGGTCCGCTACCACTCAAGCTTAGCACTGAGTTTACACAGGCTCAGGTCTTCGGGGCAATGTCACTTTTTGAGAAATTATCTAAAAGCATTGATAAGCTGCAAAAAGGTCAAACAGCATGTTTAGTTCAGAAACCCAGCAGTCCCGAAACGCTAATAGTTACGGGTGACTAATCTGTCATGGGATAGTCTACTGTTGGACAAAAGTTGCTCATGTGCGGTCGAGATCGTTACATTTTGAATAACCGACCCATATATAGCGCCGAAAGCCTGGTCATAAAGCTATTTCGTGCAGGATGTTGCCTGTCAAATTGCCGCCGGCATGAATCCCATAAAATAAAAAAGGCACAGAACGGAACATTGCAGTGCTTTGGCTCAACAGAAGAGTGGAACAGTTCAATTTAGGATACGTATACACACCCTATACAGCAAGTCACAAGAGGCAACGGAAGTAAGTTGAACCGTTTGCAAATATATAGTGCAGAGCAGAGGTTCGTAGCGTGGGAAAGCCTATTCGATCAGTCCTGCATATGCCTTCCAAAACGACTGGAGCATTAGCTTTGCGAGAACACGTCTTGTTCCAGGAAATACTACTGTATGGATTAATATTAGTCAAGTTACCCGTTCGCTTAACCGTAACATTGACTGCAACGGTTGGTTCGTCGTACACTTCCAGCGATGCACCGTTTAACACAACAATTTCGAATGCGAAGTAGCAGCTGGACGGTGTGAAAAATGAGTGCAGTGGAGACCTTGAAAAAAGTTCAATGTAGAGAGAAACATGTAACACCGAACATAATTAAAACAAAATCACGGAAAAGTTCAAAAGATTCAACGTAGCTGCCTGTGCAGGTTACTGAAGCCAAACAACAAAGATTCTATGCAGGAAGCGAATCTTTCTCATTGTGTGTCAAAGTATCGAACAATTTGTGACTTTTAATACAAAGAATATCAAAAGATACTGTGTCACCAATGCAATCATCGAAACGATGGATGAAATTGCGGAAGATTTTGTAGAAAAAATAGTTTGGCTGCCTTCTGGTGTTGGGGCATATATACGAATTGTATGTGTGCCAATTCTAGCAGTATATTGTTCACACCGACCAGGCAAAAAAGATAGTAAAGCTGATGGGTGCGCTTTCTAGCCGACCTCTTGGGTTCCCGGATTTCGAAACAGTAAACAATGCCAGCTTACTAATTAGTTTTATTCCAACAATACAGCTACAAGCACTAAAAATATAAATAAACCCGCTGTGTCAGCGCAAGTGCTGGAAGATAAATGGTAAAGAAATAATACAAAGTATACGACAAGCGAATTCTTTTGTAATAGACAGATTGCAAAAACTCAATGTCGCTAATCCAAATATATATTGCCCTGATTTGGCATAAACACGACAATCTATTGCATCGAAAAATCCCCGTTCGAGGTCAGAAACAACTGTGTATATGTGCCTGTCGGTTTGCGAGGACAAGTGTTACCAGCATGTCATAATCACTTAGCTGGAGGGCACTTAGGGTCCCAGAAAACATTTCAAAGGGTTACAGACAGATATTACTGCCCGATTTCCTGTCAAAAAGTGATGCCCTGATTGAATTTTGTGTCTTTTGGCGTGTATGTACACCTGATTTGTTGTGTTGTCAAGTCAGTCACCATCGTAAAAACGATGAACGCGACCAAATCACGATTTTACCTTATGTACGCGTATTCGATTTGCTATGTAGCAACGCTCGGCGTTGTTGGCGGTCATGATTTTACGATTTAGCATTGCATTTTGCTAAATACAGGCGAACACGCAATTACCAATCGCGTTTTTTCTAGTATGCTGTAATATACAAACAGGCGGCGAACATTGTCGTCTGATTCAGAATGTCGTTTGATGAACATGGACAAAAGTGTGAAATGGACAAATGTGCGCGAACGCAAATTCCATTCGTACTTCACATAGCCCAATGTTTGCGTTCATAAAGGTACAAATACCAATGGCAAAAATTTAAACGCGAATTTCGGCGCGAACCAATTCGTAATTTTGGCAATACAACAAGATTGGTGTACGCGCCTAAATTAGACTCACACATTACCCGAAAACAATCCACTCGTCGCAGAGTTCCACCGTTGCACAGTATTTGTTGAAGCGTCGTCGCAAATTATTGATTGTGCCATTCCATTATCAAGCTGTTGCCCAGAGCTCAAATTGGTAATAAGTATATATATAATTGTCTTTCACATTATTTTCACAAACGGGTAGAATGCTTTACTTTAGCTGATAAGAAAGCATAAACCGTGGCTCGCTCACACATTGCAGACGTACTTTGCAGATTTGGTGTTCCATGACAAACTGATCGCCAACTCCATTTTATACCAGAATGTGTCATGTATTGGTGATATGAAGGTTGGCAGCAGTGGCGTATTCGCCGGCCTGTGATTGTAGTGGAGCCCTTCAATCAAACAGTGGAAGTTATGGTCAGTCTGTGTGTCAATGGGGACTTGGATATAATCATACATGAACCCAGGTTCCAAGTCCCACGGGGTACTCGGATCATCGGGATGAAAGGCCTACGGGCCCCCAGCATGGTTCGCGGCCGGGGAGGGAGCGGGAGTGCGAAAAAACTACATATAAATTCGGCGCTCCAAGTTAGCGGTCGGGTGACTTGTCAGGGTTGATGGCTAGGTTTTCGGGGTGGGGGTTCATACAGCGGGACCCTCTATGAGCATATATGGATAAAATACGCATTACCCTACGCTTTCTATGTTTGTCGGTATGATATGCATGAGTCAACCCATAAACACTGATTTTTGTAAATTTCGTACACGATTCTGCCTTTCCGGTGAACGTGTTGTTTTGACGAAATGTCAGTACAGATGCGAAAGCAGTTCCCGTTTACATAGGTGGAGACGATGCACCGATTGATATCAGCTTGAGAAACAGCTGCGAAGTATATAAATCAGGCTTAAAAAGAAAAAAAATGTTAGAAATAGCCTTTTGTTTGATGTTGATTGTGTATTATACCTGTACGTACTAACTACAAAGCAAAGACGAAGAAATGCGCTCGATGTCAGAGAGGGTCTTATTGAATGGTGGAAATAAAGTCTGGTGGAACAGGTGTCAAAATGATTCCGGTTGCACTCTACAAGTATCCCGCAGCACTTTAATGTTGTATGCTTGGAGGTGGCTAATTTCGGAAGTGGCGTGGCTGCGCCTATTTCTGATGATAAGTATATACATTTTTGCCAATGGTATTTGTACTTTTATGAACGCAAACATTGGGCTATGTGATGTACGAATGGAATTTGCCCATTTGTCTATTTCACACTTTTGTCCACCTTCATCAAACGACATTCTGAATCAGACGACAATGTTCGCCGCCTGTCTGTATATTGTAACAGCCCGAATTTTGGTCGAAATCTCAAGTATCCAAAATCAGGCCATAGGGGCCTCAAAGTTCAATGGATAAAGGGCGATCGGATACAGGTGGAGCGTGGTCCGGACTATAACGTGTGCATTATTGTTCGTTGTTATAAAATAAACTCCATGTCATTATATATTGTATTGATACGGTCACGTTCCACCAGCCCGAGGTGCGCGGGGTGATTTCGCACCCAAAATTGGATCAAAAGCTAACGGTTGAGGTATCCGATCGAGCCCGGGTGTTTACTGTCTTGTAATCAGTAAGGTAATTGTGTCATTATATTGTATGTGGAGTGTGGGTCGGATGCGTAGTCGGATCGGCCGGGGACGAGGGGGAGAGACTTCGCGTTTCATCACAATCCGACTTAACGAACTTTGTTAGTTAGGCGCCCCAAGGTCGATCCCGGTGCGCATCCGTGTCTAAGATAAATGAATTATATTTGTTGCTAAAGTGTGCAAGGTGATTTGGATATACCCCTGTGTGTCAGGATGGACCGAGGTGGAGTGCAAGACTTTTATCAAAGTTCGAAAGGGGATTTTATTTTAATTCGGACCTGTCCTGACACGCAGGGAAAGGAACTGTGTATGATATGTACATGTAAACATTTCAGGGGATGTTTTGAAGGACATCTAAAAATGGTGAAATTGACCAAAAGCGATAAAAGTTTTCGTTTTAAAGGGGGTGTAGGAAAATTGAAATTTTAGGGGTTTTTATAGCTTTCAAACAAAAAGGTGGACATTGAACCATCATCAGGGCTTTATAAGGCTTCAGACTTGTGCTTGCGGGTCAACCTAACCCCAACCCGTAAGTACTTATGGACCCCCGACCCAGCGTTTAAACTTTCAAACCTTAGGGCCCCAAATCATCAGATCTAAAACCAAAACTTCCCGGTTTTTGGAGCCTCGCACCTTAATTGGGTCCTATACTAACTATTTTATTGAGAACCGGGGCCGCTCGCCCCGGCGGACCTTCACGGGATCCCCGTAACTCACTTGGGACCCAAAATTTTGCTATTTCGCACGCAGAAACGGGCCTCTAACGGGCCTCCTAGGGGATTTACATTAAAAATAAACTTCTCCTGAGTAGGCGACC
Organism: Trileptium ribeirensis; assembly: GCA_030248225.1. Classification (NCBI taxonomy): domain Eukaryota; kingdom Metazoa; phylum Nematoda; class Enoplea; order Enoplida; family Thoracostomopsidae; genus Trileptium; species Trileptium ribeirensis. The sequence continues at coordinate 11,128 of JASANE010022369.1, read as the reverse complement.
AGCCAGGGCATGGATATGATCCCGCCCCCGGCCGCCTACTCCGTCCCGTTCCTGAAATATAAACAAAAATAATGCAAAAAACTAAATTATTAAAAGCGCCTAAAGCGCTGATATATTCTACCGATTTAAGAACCCCGCGCCGACCAGCGCGAGGTTTTGTTGTTTTTGTGCCTTCCAAGCTGAGAGCCTAGCATAAGCGTTTTGATGTCCAGCGGCGGTTGTTTTGATTTCTGTTTGTGTGGCGGCGACTGTGACAGCGGACATTTATTTTGGCATTTTAAAGTTGTTGTTGATCATCTTATAAAATGGTTATCGCCTAGGAATACGCAGGTTAAGCATATAGTGCAGTGAGCGATCGTTGGTGTAAAATTTTCAAAAGTTTGAAAATATGTTGCTGTTTTGGGGCATAGTTTAGACAAAAAGGGGGGGTTTGAGCAGAGTATAAAAGAGACTGCCCGATTCCCCGATCGGGACCAGTCGAGTTTTAAGTCATTAAGAGTTGGCGGTTGTCGCCATTTGAGCTTTCATTTTATTAGGTTTTCGCTTTTGTTTTTGTTTTGACATACCAGGGTTGGTTTCTCGCCGTGCCTCCACGGTGGAGAGCCTTCCCTGGTTGCATCTATTTTCGATATCGTACCAAGGGCCGTCCTTGCGGACGTTGGGGTGTCGGAAGGATGCTCCGCGCGTCCGTAAGTGCGGAGCCCCGTCAAAATTTGCAAAATTGCAACGAATATCTTCGTCTAAGTCAAATCGCTCGTTTTCGCTATCTCGACTGGTTCCCCGCTCCTCGGACGCCCACTTTTCGTTTTCAGGTCCGAGGAGTGACTGAAATTTGTCCTAAGGCAGTTAAAAGCGAGCAACCGTTCTTTTCTAAGCAGAGCTAGTCAAAATTGCTTTAAGGCATCGGGCAGTAAGTAAGATTTTGTTCTAAGGTAGTTCGGGGCAAGTAAAATTTTATTCTAGGGTGATTCGGAGTGAGCAAAAGCCCTGTTCTGAGGTAATTCAAGGCAAGCAGATTTCTTTTCTAAGGTCTGGTGCATCAGCTTAACGGGAAGTGATGATAATGCGAGGAGTCCTGATTGAAAGCTGTTTCTAGATGAGCCCCTTTTACAATGTACATGAGGTGAGACACGGGAGACGTGGCCGTTTGCATCCGCGGGTGACACGCGTTGTCCCCAACGGTTTGGAATCGGGTTTCAGCGTCGAATCCTCATTCGCTCGCTGTTTCTTTTGCTTCCGGTTGGTTCTCGATGCAAACGACCGCGGGCTTGAGCGTAACAAAAATTTTTAAGAGACACTTGCTGAGCGTAGAGTGAAACAGAGACTGGAGCTGGCGGCGAACTAAGGTATACTGAGCCGTGGTGGGACGTAGGCTTTCTAACCGTGCAACTACGGGGAAACTCTATGTCGGCACCCTCTCCCGGAGCTCTCTGGGAGCGAATTTCGCATCAGTCGGATCGCGCGTGAGCCGCTCCAGTGGCTGTTGAAACTGCACTAAATTTAGAACCTTCGGTCCCGTTTTTCACTCGGATTTCACTTCACAAAACGGGGATAAATTATCAGGATTCAATAGGTAGCTGGTTGCTCACCAATTCAAACTTATTCTCCAAAATGTATCGGGCTCTACTTAAACGAAGATCTTGAGGCATAGTACGTGGAGTGCATATCTCAGGGTACCTTGTAAGGTGCCCGACTCTGGTATTGCTTCAATGATCGTTACAATATAATTGTAATTGTTGTATATAGCGTGCAGTACGCCCCAATTGGGCGGTGTTCATTGTGTGTGCAAAGGAAAAGGCTCGACAGTAAAGGAGTTGAACCGTGTTTAATATATTCAAGCAGTTCGGAGTCATGTATAACTTTTCGACCCTGGATAAAGTTCAGAAATTATTATTTTTTCAACCAGGCGAATCCTGCGTCATAGCAAGCAAGCCCCCCACCCCACCGCGTCATGTAAATTTTATCCGCTACTACCAATTCGCTCGCATGACCCGGCTTAAAGGCCCGAGCTGGCAATCTCCTGTGCCCCGCACTAGTGGCTGCGCGCATTATCCAAAGTGTCCCCGCTGCAAGACCCGTATAATTGATCACTGCTATGTTTAGCTCGCCACCTAATACATTATATCAGTATTTTGAATCTTGACCTTCAAGGGACTGGGGCCCTCGCCTCAGTGCCCTCTGCACTATCACAACTAACCAAGATTTAGGGAGCATACCTCGACTAGGCTCTTTAGGATTTGCGTATTAGGTTCCTTCTGATTTGCGCGTGCTTATAGACTAGGCTTCGGGGGCCCTTGTGCAACGCTCGAAGGTTAGAAACGAGGCCAATTAAATGGGGACGCACCAACTGGGAATTCCGCTAGAACCAGAGGACCCCGTTTAGGGGATTAAGTGGAATATGAGGGAAAGGTGAGTCAGCCTTATTACCTGTGAGCAGGCTTAAGGGTTGACTCTCCCTCGGGGGACCTCATACCGCTAGACACGTGGGCCATTATAGGGGCCAGGCCGAACACCCTGGTTAACCCGCCGGCAGCCTGCTAAGCTAAGCGGTTCCCTTAGGTCATCGCGTAGATCACCGGGGAGTCGTGGAAGCCGGGGTTGTCCGGGCACCACAACAGAGTAAACCGTGGTGCAGCTGGGATCCCTTAGGGCCATAACTGGTCCTAGTACATATTACATGCTTATAAGATGATAAGCAGAAATCGAATATTGCGAAGATGACTGCTTATGCGGGATTCCACTTTAGGTGCGTATACCATGGTTGCTCATTTGTCAAAATCACAAAGTACATCGTTCGCGTTCACATTTCCGCATCGGTATTCGTAGTTTAGTCAACACGAACAAATGCGCTGCGCAGTACGAACGGAATTTGCGTACACGCATATTTCTCCATTTTGCACGGTTGTCAACGTTCACCAAATGACATGCTGAACGCGGACAGCTATGTTTGCGGTCTATGTGTGTATTGTAGTATACGCAAAAACCGCGATTGGTAATCGCGCTTCCCGGTCAGAAAAGTGCGTTGTTAATACGCGGTTCGAAAAGTGCGTTGTTATATCGCAAGTTTTTGTTCACGTACATAAGGGAAAATCTTTGTTCGCCTACATTCATCGCGTTCACGACCCTGAAATGACTTGACAAAAAGACAACCCAAAGTGTACGCACCTAAAGTGGGCTCACGCATTATGTTTAGACTCCGCTCTAGAACATCTTGAATTAGAGCCATATTGATGAACAGATTCTAACAAGATGCAGACTGATCTGCCTTGTCAAATAGCCGAATAGGATATACGATCAGCAAATACTATCAGTATAAAGTTTAACGCGAGGCCTGACATCGTTAAAATGCCAAAGCATGTAGTAAGGTAGTGGTTTAAACGCATATAAGTAATTTGATTGATGACAAAAAAGTGCGCTTAATACCAGGCAATAACTCAGCTATAGTTAATCCAAACAAAGCGGGCCGTCAACGCGAAATATATATTCACTATTTTTTATATTTTACAGTACTAATTAATAATTTCACATCGATATTATATTGTTGTTTCATTAAAAGCTTCATTAAATCATAATTGGATGAACCAATAATTATTGAACCATTTGACCCTGATAATCGATTTTCGCAGTGATAAACGTTGGCTACGGTGTGATGTACCCGTGCAAGACATTCTGTTCCTGGTATTACGTTGTATTTGTACCATACGGTGAGCTATACGGTGTATATGCGTGTCTGTTACGATAAAATAATTACAAAGACAGCTTTTCAAATATCGGATTCGGTTCGGTAGGGAGCTGTGAGGAAAACTGTCGGGAATCGAACAATTTTCGGCTGCGTGTGATGGGTATTGAACAACGAAAAAACATATAACTGTTTTTTGACGTAGGATAAATCGTTCGATATCGAGTGGGACAATTCTTATTTAGTTCCACGATACGTCGTCTGAGAATACAATTTAAAACGCTGAGTATGATCCGTTTAAAAACTAATCAATGTTAAATAATGAGCGTTTTGGAAATTTACTGCCGATCGTCAGGTGCCCGTGGCATCTCAAAGGTTGAAATAATGGCGCAATCCACTACGCCGAATTTGAAAGTCGACAAAATGGCGATAAAAGCGAATATTAGGCTCCTCCTCCCCCAACGCCGAAATCAGCCACACCGTTATATTCGCCGTGGTAACCGAATCCTTACTAAATGTCAACCAGTTACTACTTAGCTGCTATTGAGGAGCCGTGTGTAGCATTGCTCCATTTAGCTTTATGTTGTTAATTAAATTAAAAAGCGTGTCTTTTTTGTTTGATCGCTTAGTCATGCTAGAAGTTATTGACCAAGGGTGGCCATCTTGGTATTTGAGCCTCTTGAGCCATTTATGATTGGTCATGTGTGAGATAGAGACTGTCGTGCTGTATATAAGAATAGTCGCAAATAGTCATGCAAGCAAGCGGGTATATTGCTTTGGATCTGTTTAGCCGCCTTGCTTGGAGCATACATAGTTCCTAAAGACGAGTCATCACATTTGAAAGCTTTCTATATTGCGTTTGAAAGATTTAGCTTAAATATAAGTCTGCAAAGATACCTGATTAATGTGCTTTCAAATAGAAGCATTCAATGAGAAACATCTTGATAGATTTCTAAGAAGAACCATTATTTGTAAAAGTTTGCGCTACGATAATCAACATGCATATCAGAAGTGCAAGAGCACTATCACAGCATTGCATGAGGTTGTCGCAGGAATTAGAAGTCCTCTTAACAGAAGAAATACGGTGTTAATTGCTTTTGTTGATATCAGTGGGGCTTTTGATAACACAAATGTGAAAGCTTTCCGTACTGCTTTTGAACGATTTCGCTTAAATATAGGTCTGCAAAGATGCCTAATTAATCTGCTGTCAAATAGGTGCATCCATATAACGCTCAGTGATTGCGAGCTGACTGCTGCGGTTACTAGTGTGTTTTCTCAAGGATTTTACCCCGTTGCTGTGTACACTTGTTGTTGAAGAAAGTCTAGTCAAGTTAAATAATCTTGATCGTGGCTTGTATGCTCAAGCATACTCTGATGACTTGGTTATAATTATAGCAACTTATTATACCATGCAGATGCACAGAAACCGACTACAAAGTTCTTTGAATGTTTCGAAAAGATGTAAAAAGTGTGGTCTTACGGTTAATGCACAAAAGAGCAGCATCGTTCACTTCTCTAGAAGAATATAGCCTATAGTCTTTGATGTTTTGAATAATTTGGGGGAGGGGGGCGTCATTCCGCTCAAAAATGAGATCAAATATTTAAGCGTTTTTTATATTCAAAGCCATACTGAGGCGCCCACCTGGATTGGTGTGTCAATAAAAGTATTAGAAGTCTAATCGCCTGCCAGTCGGCAATAAGTAAGAGCTGTTTTTAGGCAACAAACAGTTTTATGGATATATAACATGATCATACTACCTAAGAGAACTTTTATGGTTGTTTAGTCTGGTGGCAAAGAGCAAACCAGAATGCTTTGTCAGCAAGCTCGAGTACAAAGGTTAGCATGCCTCCATGTTACTGGGGCTATGAATTCCACACCCACTTTGGGCATGGAGATTTTACTACAAATTACCCCACTGGATATAAAGATCGAGGAGTTGGCTTTACGACACTATGCGTCTAGATAATTTAGGACATTGAAATTGAAGTTAGTTAGGTCATCACTCTATTGTTAAGTATCACAAACGATATTTTCTGCTCAGTAGACCAGGTACATCATCTGCTGATAAGTCAGCAAATTTGGTATAAGAGTGTTGGTACGGTTTATAGTCGAATCAAACAAGTTCATTTAGTCTTTATAAACAGGATTGTGTAATGGGCAGCTTTATTTTTGGCTAACACAGGATCTGTAATTCTTCTTTATACCAATTTTTCGTTTACCTATATGTATATCTTAAATTCAACCAGAACAGAGATCCGTCCGTACTCACATGAACACTACACACATATATATGCGAAACATACGTACGGTAGAAGATCCCAGCCATCTAGTTCAACTAAGATAGCATGATGTAAAAGTCCAATGAAGGGTATGACATTCGGTCATACAAATATAACACTCCCTTGTATGATTATGTGGTCGATATTTGGCTTAGCCACTCTGGAATTCTTCGGTGGGGGTGTAAATTATTGTAACTAATCTGATTAAAATAGCAATTATAGGAGTTTCCGATGATTGCAAGAAATATTGAGGGGGTTGCGAGAAGGCGACACTCTCCTCCTGAAGAGCCTTGGGGGTGACCCCTCAAATCCGGGGGTCTATATGAAACACCATAACGGCAATTTAGTTCCACCACCAAAACCTTTACTGTTATCGACGTTTGTCATCACTTGTAGCGTTGGTCGCACGCGGCTTACCGCAGGCTAGCAGCTTGTTATGTGTTAGCTAAAGGTCTGCCCACTGTAACATCTCACTACCCTAGCATATATAGCATAGTTGAACACACTGTGATTCGCGCTAGTCTTGTAAGCTAGAGGCCCGGGTTCGAATCCCGGCTGGCCCAATGTACGATCGACCGTGGATCTTTTCAATTACCATCACATACCAGACATCACAACATTTGAACGAGATGAGCTTCCACAGTGTGCCTAGAACTGGCGTGCTTGAGCAGTACAAGCGCTCGTCTAACCAACCGGTAACATAAGATATCCTAATTCCGAAACAGAAACGTAGCATCGCTCTTTCCGTTAAATTGAAGATCTTTATTACTGTAAATTTAGCAACATTATGACACCCATGGAATACAAATGCATTACAAAATTATGAATATTTTTATTTGCAATCCTTCACAGAATGTATCAACGATGGCACTTACTGCAATATTAAATGTGGGAAAATTGTGACAACTGTGAAATGAATGTGCGAAAACGAAGATTGTATCGTTCTAAGAAATTGAAGAAGCTGATAATCTTGCATTTGGTAAACCGAAATTTCAGAATGAAAAAACAGAAATTTGCGAAACGGGAAATTATGTACCGACAGGAAAGTTTGAAAATAACAAACAAGAAATATGGGGAATATAGGATTGGGAAACCAGTATACTCGTCTATATAAGAAATTTAGTTTTAATTATATAGTGACCCTTAGACTGATTTTTAGCTTATAGATTAAATCAAATTTCTAAACTAAAAACAAATCCTTCGACTAAGTACATATTAAGCCACAGGAGAGAAGACTAAATAAGCTTGTTGACACTAAAACTATTAGTTTCACTATCCATGAATGTTTCCATCTGCAGGCTGACAATCTACTACAGACGCGGTTAAAATATCGTTAGATTTTTATTATAGATTACGCAGTTGTTTTATCTACCGTATTTTATATCCGACATCACAGGTAGTAAGCAAGACACAATTTTGGTAAACTAATTTTTCTTAACTTTTTGTTCCACAGTTTCGCCAAGTAATGTATAGAAGGGTGGGAGAGTTTAGGATTATGCCCTTCTAAGTTGGGACCGAATCTGAACGTTTCAAATTAGTTACAAAACCATAATTATTTTGACGAATCATCAAGTATAATAAAACATTAAATAATAAATTTTATTATTTTGCTATTTCACAGCCGTCAATTAATTATATATATTTTATAATTTTTATAACACATATATATAATATAAAATCTATTTATACATATTTGTTTCAATGTATGTGATCGTGAGGCGTAGTGTGAATACCAAGGCTAAGGTAACATTATTTCAAACTACCCAGTTGTAGATTTGGAGCAAACTTATTCGGCAGCGTGTCCCGATCACAGGCACGTTCAAACAACCGTGTGAGAACTGAATTTTCCTCACAGTTTGTGCATCGACAGCTGCTTTGGCTGCTAATTGCAAGAAACGGGAGATCAGCACCTGCACCCTAAAATATATGTACTTCTCTTCCTCCGAGGTATAATCTGATCGAGTTGAGCAATGCTTGTTTGTTTTGGCAGCTAGATATCGGGCTGACCAGATATACCATTGGGCTGGAGGAAGATGATCCTCGCATTGGCGAGGCTTGATTAGCATGAAATGAAACAAATAATCGTTACAATAGTAAATTGGATGCGTGGAGCCTCAGCTTGAACGATGATAGTGAAGGCGCATTGACAACGCCAAACGGCAAGTCGTTCCAGTATCGGACTACACGATGAGAAAAGAAGTGCCTGCGAACATCGAAGCGAATTGTTTCTAACTTGTAGTTATGGCCATGAGTGAAATGATATCCGCCAGTAAAAAATCGTAGTACGTCCAGATCAACTTCATCATGGAACATTTTGTAAACCAGGATCAGGTCACTACGGAGCCGACGAGTTTGAAGCGATTGAAACCCCAGATACTTGAGCCGATCTGTGTATTCCCAATGTCTGATTGCAGGCAGCAGCTTCGTCGCACGAACTCGCTCAATTGCCTTTATATCTCTGTCGAAATACGGACACCAAACATTGACAGCATATTCGACATGTTCTCGTACAAGTGCTCGATAGAGTGCTAACCACACATTCTTATTCCCATGCTGAATGGTTCGTTTAAGTAGATAAACGACGCGGATACCCTGGCAGAAACCACGGCACAATGTTCCGAGAATTTCAAATTTGAACACATGATGACTCCCAGATCTTTCTCTTTAGTAGAGGCGTTCAAACAATTGTTCATAAGAGAATAAGCTAGTGGAGGATTATCATATCCACAGTGCATAACGCGGAATTTATCATTGTTCACTGTCAGTGACCATTCCCAGCAGAAATTGGATAAGCCATCTAAATCTACTTGCATATCATCAAAACCCCAATCAGGAGTGGTCTTAATAATACGGCGGGCAAGTCGAATGTCGGAAAATATATACATATACAGACACCATAAAGTTTGTAGTTACCATTATACATAAACTAAGGCATGGCAGATCATCAGTGTCGACAGAAAACCGCATATACTTTTGAAACATCGCAAAATTTCAAACTGACTAGAATATTAAGACCCAAGTTTCGCTTTCACCCACAATGCTTTTGAGGTCCCGGCAGCAATGAATTAGGACAGTAAGCAATTGCCATAAACTCTGAACTCCCGTCCTACCAACAGTGGCGCAATATAATTAGAAACGGCTACCCTGACAGTGGATGTCAAGTAGTTTTGGAGTACATGGAAACGGAGAATGGAGTAGTTTGCATAGGATGCAACAAAGATAAACAAAAAAACCGTGATCAATTTCATTGATGCTAAAGCCGTCATTTTTGATGAACAGAAGAAAACCGCCACACCGCTAGTATCCTACGCTAAGACACTGATGTTCAAAAAGAGGTGAAACTCACACCGGATCACTCTTGTCACGACTCAGAACAAGCTTCATACGTATTGCATGGTATGGTGGTGTCACTCAACCACGAAGAATAAATCGAACGTGCCTGTCTTCCCCAGATGTTCATTTACGAACGAGATGAATGCACGTCATGAAAAGTGCCCAGTGTCCAGCAACGGATTCTGACCGAAGAAAAAATTTTTTATGACAACCCGCTGGAAGCAGCACATGCCCACAAACAGCGATTGAATTCTTGCGATAGACTAGTGCCATAATTGCCAAGTGCCAATGATTTGGAGATGCACATAGAAACCACAACAAATCATTGAACGTTTGCAGTGGTTCAGCTAGATGAAGCTTACATACGTACATATATTGTAACATAAGTGTAAGCATATACGTATATTCATATATTACATAATATGCGTTATTAAATAAATGTCGGTGTCACACCAGGGTCCCGCAGAATTTTTGAAATAGCTTTCCTTCGATTAGAAATTCGGCGGTGTTGGCGTAAAACTAATTAACATTACGAAGTTATGGTTAACTGCAATATACAAATAGTATAACGCTATGAACATTTCGGTGAAGGTATAGACAAGTGCGCTTCCAGTGAGGGAGAAAATCATTTCCTTAATTATACATGCAAATCTTTAAATATACCACCTGGCATAAGACAATACGCTGTTCTATTTCTAAAATCTCTATATAGACAGGGTGACATTGTTAGGAAAAATACTCTGCACGTTCATATGCCACCACGATGGCACTAGAATAATATATTCCAAAATCTCTCCCTCAGGACAGTCGATCTTTTCTGTATGTGCAAAATTTCGTCTTTAAGTACAACATCCCTGAGTATAATTTGTTGTATGAGTCGGTAATTTGATATTATCAACTATTAATTGAATATTTTGCTACAAGGATAAAATTCATAGAAGTCCAATTTACCAGGGGTGCTGAAATTGAAGTGCAATTTACCAGGGGTGCTGAAATATAATTGCCCCGTCAAGCTAATACGTGAAGAGCCCTGCCGGAATTAGCCTTACCAAAAACAATAGAGAAACATTGCTTTACGGAAAAACAGAGACTCGTCTGTCCAGAGACTGACAAAACTGGTCGAATATCACGATTCGGGATCGAATACAACGTATTCACAATGTTCACGTCCCATGGCAGTAAAAATAATAGTGCCTTTATTTTTAGCCTTCGAGTTTTCGTTAACACGTCTTGAACCTTCACATCAATCGTCCCGAAGTGTTCTTTACTTGCACTTGAATAATGATCAAAATAAGCTTGGATTCAACAGCAAATGACTAAGTCACGATGTTTAGACTCAACACACACCATGTAGTTACCGCCAGTACAACTGGCGCTTTGAATACAAAAGTCAAAACTATATTCTTACCAAGCGAAGAAGAAACACAATTATTGTTAAAGCCCTCATTACGAATTAAGGAACAACTAATTTGTAAAATCAACAGCGAGTATGACATTGTCAAAAATAATAAATGTGACAAGCCACGTAAAAAGTGACTAATAAGATTATAAAAAGTTCAAACCGTTGCTGAGCTAAGCTGATGCGGTATATGCATTTGGTATCTGACCGGTTTCACAGCGCCAACAGTCGTAAATAAACTTATTCGTGAAGTATTCACTCGTCTGGCACTGATATTCTTTCTCGATCTTAAATGTTGGCTGTGGCATACAATTACTGCAGGAATATAACTTGTGCTCGGAAGATGAAATATGTTAGATCTTTTAACATACAGAAAGGTTGGGCACCAACATTTACTTTATCACTCTATGGAATTCATCTTTTTTAGTCACTGAACC
>JASANE010022368.1:0-29690 GCA_030248225.1 Trileptium ribeirensis | reverse complement strand
TGTGTCATGCTGTGAAATGTGTGTATTATTGAGAAATGGGTGATGATTGATTATTTCGAATAAACGTTTATTCTAAAATTCGCTGATGTCGCCCACTTATTGGTAAATAATGTCAATACATTTGGCCCATGAGTTTTGCGTGAGACAATTGTCGATTTTGTAGCTGTCGCTTAAAAATCTTTTTAATACCCTGTTGAAATGAGAGAATTAGAAAAAGTTTAAATTCTCAATCTAATTACTCTTTCGGATAAATATTTTTACTGACAGTTTTGTGTCAAATTTGTGATTTTATACTTCATTGGTATAATAAACTACAACGTGTACAATTTTTGAGGCCGAACAAGGAAATTTGGTGCTTATTGCACTCAAATGGAAACAATATAATCTGAAACTCAAGACACGTTTAGAAACATTTGTTACTCACATTTGGTCGGACCTATTGCTTTAAAATTCACGATTATAATGATAAAAATGTATGCTTTAAACAAACTTAAACGATATATCTTCTGTATATGTAATATATCTACAAATGCATAGATGTATTTATGCTTACAAACTCACAGGACATATTTTCTGTATATGTAATGTACCTACAAATGCATGCATGTATTTATGTATATATTTTCCATAATTGCAATCTCAATAAAATTTTACTACCTATAAAAATGATTTGAGGTTTACTGGATCATTAGATTAGAGCAATGATACAAACCCTAATCAGTTAACCACAAACAATTAGTTCAGGAACACCACGAAACAAGTACATGTTAAATCAATATATAACTTTATACTAGACCAAAGCAGTGGTCGGATTATTTTGTGTGAAAAGGTACAAGGGACTACATGAAAATCGTGATTTTGGCCAATTAAATTGTTTCCACCGCTTATTTCGCACTAGACATCTAGGCATTGATTTTTTCAATTTTTTAGGTATATAAAATTATATATTTATCGAGAAATGTAGTTCTATACCGCTGGGAACCCAAAAATACCGAAAAATCGCATTTTTAAAATTTTTCTGAAATGTCGAGGCCTTGCACGCTGAAAACAAACTGGTATCACTCTTCGTTTCATCGCTGGCAGAGTCGGTAAAATCGGATCGCATGTGCGCGAATATGATGGAACATTTAGGAGCAGAAGTAAAATGCATGCCAAGCCGTTCTGGATTAGGCATGGCATCCGGTAAACAAATCCTGACATAGTTAACTGTGTACCCGGGTGCCCGACATTAGCTTTGGCAGTTCTCGTAATCGCAGTGTCTACTCAAATTTACGTATCTTCTACGTTTGAATTAGGTACACAGGTCTTTGATAGGTTGCAATGCCCTCGAGCTAAGAGAAATATCCTGCCTAGCTAGATGTTGTTCTAAGAGCTTAGATTGGAATGTAAGCTTTCTTGAGCTTGTTCGCTACATGATTTATTGCTGACAAAAATCGAGTGTTCATGATAAATTCCTATTATTCATCCTTTTGTTATTTGCTTTTATTGTATAATGTATGCAGTAGGCAACTAATAATAATACCTAATATTTTCCTATAGGTATTTACCAGGAAGAATTCACACACACTGGAAGGAAATGTTTCCTTGTGATAATAAGGAATATGTTCCTAACTATATTAGGGAGGAGAAAACTTTCAAAATATATAGGAAATTATTCCTTTTTCAAATATACTGATATAATTAGTTTGCGCGTGTGTTGTTTGCGGCCTTTGTGACGTTCTTTTATAATCTTAGCAACATCTCTTAGATAGCAAAATGGCTAATGCAAAAAGATCCTACTCATACGATCGAGGTTCAATTTCTCCGGTGTAGCCATAGTTTGAAATGGGGGGGAGCAAAAAAATTCTAGGTTGATGGCAGCTGATGGCATTTCAGCCGTGGTTTGGCTACACTTTGGGAGATTCTCCAAATTGTTGCGCTGGTATAGTTCATAGTTGTTATTATTCATCGTGGTTGATGGCAGCTGATGGCATTTCAGCCGTGGTTTGGCTATACTTTGGGGGATTCTCCTAATTATTGCGCTGGTATAGTTGATAGTTGTTATTATTCATCGTGGTTGATGGCAGCTGATGGCATTTCAGCCGTGGTTTGGCTACACTTTGGGAGATTCTCCAAATTGTTGCGCTGGTATAGTTCACAGTTGTTATTATTAGCAACGCTATAGGCATTTGCCTGTTCGGCTATGGGGGCTCATATGCCTGTATATTTATGTTTTATTTTCATCGTGGTTGATGGCAGCTGATGGCATTTCAGCCGTGGTTTGGCTATACTTTGGGGGATTCTCCTAATTATTGCGCTGGTATAGTTGATAGTTGTTATTATTCATCGTGGTTGATGGCAGCTGATGGCATTTCAGCCGTGGTTTGGCTACACTTTGGGAGATTCTCCAAATTGTTGCGCTGGTATAGTTCATAGTTGTTATTATTCATCGTCGTTAATGGCAGCTGATGGCATTTCAGCCGTGTTTCGGCTACACTTTGGGTGATAGTGTAAGTGCGAAAAGTGTTTCCAACTCCTGTTTTTGGTCAGGGTTTTAATATTCAATTTATGAACACTTCTGAAGAATCATTTTCTTATTCCATATAGTTTGATTTCCAAAAATTCAATATAAATCATGCCTCCTCTTTTTGAGTTATATATCGAAATCACCAATAGTCCTAAAAATGATAAGAACTTAAATGATAAGGATTAATATGGAGAAACTGACAAATTTTATCATGATTTTTGAAAGTAATAAATGTGCAAAATTGTAACTGAATTTTTATTTCTTGTAGAAAAACTATGCGCTTTTTATAAAAGTCGGGCGAGCGTCACTCGTTTGCTTTACACGGAAAATTTAAGAGCTTTTAAAACAATTGAAGCACTTGAAAATCAAACCACCTTAGCATTGCATGCACACAGTTGTTTTCTACGCAGCACGTGGATATTAGTATTAATGATAATGTTTATGTACCTTATATGAAGCTAAATTGTGAGCTCGCGCTTTTACTAATAAGCCAACGATTTCTTAACTATTAAAGTTGAGTATTTCTGCGTTTCATAATCCTATTTTTCATGCAATTAATACTCACTCTCATAATAAAACCGGGTGGACCTTGCAATGTATTCGTCTAGAAAAATTTTGCTGCTACTTCTATTTTGCTAAGTAACATTGATAAAACGGATATGTGACCTTTGAAATTGTCGTAATTTATTTACAAATAGCTAAATCGTGGCGTCTTAAGACGCTGAGTTTTGAAACCAGATGAGAACAAAAATCGAGTACACAATAAAGGACTCGAATTCAGACGTCCAGAGGGGTCAAGCGGGTCAGCGGAGTGGAGGTCGTCGGACGAGCTTCCGGAATCTATGTTATCGGAACCTGCGGCGAAGTCATAGGGAATGGTTGGACCGCCTCTCAGGCGTTAGCCGAGGCCTCGAGGTGGGTGAAGGGGTGAAGTCGGAGCCTCAGGCGATAAACCTCCTACCCCTCGCCTTTTAGCATGTATGCACTACGCGTCGAATCGAATATGTTGGTGTGAAATTACATTTTGACATCGGATGTACAAACGAACTTAACCAAAAAACTAAAGATAGACGTATTGTTTAATGTCCTCAGATTCTTTTTCTAAATTACAGTTGTGGTATATTTCAAATACATAACGTTACTACCTATTACTTAACCCTTACCCCACGGAAGCGGAGCTTTCCATCGTGTTCACAATCTTTTGCCACTCTTATTTATATAACTGCTCAACCATTTAGAAAGGCACTCTGATGGTCGCTCTCTAATGTAAAAAGAACAAAAAAACTGAAGTAATTTGTAATTTAAATACACGTCCTTAGCTTCTTTATTTAGTTTTAGCCTGAGAATATAACGAAAACATAACTAGAATCTACGTAGGGGTGCAAGGTTACGCCAACTGTTTCTGTTCTTCCTAAAAAGATTATGAAAATATGTCTGTTTGGTATCTTGTATTGTTTCCTATTGATATTTTTTCAACATAATGTATTTTTATTTTAGGAAGACAAATGTTCCGCGGTACCGTGTCCCGAAACAAGCCGCTGTCAAATTCGGCTAAGTCGCTGTGGTCAAATCAGCCGGAAAATATGGATCGCTTTCTTCTACGACGAAGGCTAGTATTTAGATAAACAACTTTGAGAATAAATGTTGAAATTGTTTTAATAAACCATTCATTATGTAGTTTTGAACGCACAGAGGATGAAGCAATATGAAATCGCTACGTCTTTAGCCAAAGAATGTCGTGACTTGAAATCCAGAAGTGGAATGCCATTATAGTCGAACCAGAAGTGTGCATCGAAACCGTTTGCAACCGCTGAATCACAGTTTCGAAGTTTTGATGAATAATTGTGCTATAGCTACAAAAAATCTGGACTGTAGAATAGCAAGCTTATGATGAAATTTCTAGACAGTGTCACAGCAGTATATAATGTTCGCGATTCGTATCAATCATAAAATTATTGGACCTTACCAAAGGACAACAAGAAGAGCACTTTGAAAAATAGTTCTTCCTCCTGAACGTTTGTCTTAAACAGGCCCAGCCACTGCTGAACTGTTCACAATATTGTGCCCTAGTACCTTATCTCATCAGCCGCGTTTTCCAATCTGGGAGCGCAATGTAAACTTTGAATATTGTTTCTGAAAAGAAACGTGTCAGAGCAGTTTGTAATTTTTGCAGTTTCTATCATTAATTCTAATATCGTGAAACATTTACCTTGGGCACAAGAAAAGTACTCTAAGCAAATAGTTCGGTTAAATTTGGCTAAACTTGCCCAGCTACGACGGCTGATCTGCTGCTATTGTTATACGTTATCCAGACCAACCGAAGCTTTTCTAATCTTGGGTGCGTGCATCATGAGTTGGAAGATTTTATAATTTTAGCTGTTTATAATGGATTTAATAAAAACGCCGACAAAACAGTATCTCGGTACAAGCATTGAACTGTGCATTATGTTATATATAGTTCAAAGTATATTATATTAGGTAGGTTATTAATTGTTCACACAAAATTTATCAATTGTTCACCCAAAACCAAAATTTTAATACTTACCGAGGTTGTTAATTCCTTTGATAGCTGTTGCCCATCTTCTTGGGACGTCCCCTTCCCTGTCGCTTGCCAATCGGTACAGCTTTTGCTTTTCTCGTACTTGGTACCCATGGAACATAATTTGTACGCCGATTGAGCGCTTGCAGACGTTGTGCTTTTGGCCTTCTCTACAGTCGCAAATATAAAATCCATAGTGATCGTGCACAATATGCCAGGAGTCCATAAATTGCTTGTGCTCTTCCCGTGATTGAATAAACTCCGGTTGTTGATGCAGCAATCGAAATCTCTCAATACTGAGGGAGCACGTGCTACCTTGAACGGTGTAAGTTGTATCGCCGTTCTCCTTGTCAAATCGATGAACAATCGGGTTCGTTTGGCACCCGATATGCTTTCGTTTCATCCACTAAGTTTGCACAAAACCGTGTTTAAAGTGATAAACTCGCAAAACTTAGTACGGTAGAGAAACATTACTTCCTCACATATGTACGCTGAGAAAATTATATTTTGGGTGAACAATTCATCAATTTTGGGTGAAATATTAAATAATTCTGGGTGAAACATTCAGTGCGATTTGGGTGAACAATCCATCAATTTTGGGTGAAATATTAAATAATTACGGGTGAAACATTCAGTGCGTTTTGGGTGAACAATCCATCAATTTTGGGTGAAATATTAAATAATTATGGGTGAAACATTCAGTGCGTTTTGGGTGAACAATCCATCAATTTTAGGTGAAATATTAAATAATTCTGGGTGAAACATTCAGTGCGATTTGGGTGAACAATCCATCAATTTTGGGTGAAATATTAAATAATTACGGGTGAAACATTCAGTGCGTTTTGGGTGAACAATCCATCAATTTTGGG
Organism: Trileptium ribeirensis; assembly: GCA_030248225.1. Lineage (NCBI taxonomy): Eukaryota > Metazoa > Nematoda > Enoplea > Enoplida > Thoracostomopsidae > Trileptium > Trileptium ribeirensis. The sequence goes on along the minus strand of JASANE010022368.1, from coordinate 23,776 downwards.
TGAAATATTAAATAATTATGGGTGAAACATTCAGTGCGTTTTGGGTGAACAATCCATCAATTTTGGGTGAAATATTAAATAATTATGGGTGAAACATTCAGTACGTTTTGGGTGAACAACCCATCAATTTTGGGTGAAACATTCAGTACGTTTTGGGTGAACAATTAATAATTTTCCATTATATTATATTATTATTATACATGCACGACGTTTGAAGTCGTAGAGGTTAGCGGGTGCTTGAAGAAGGTGGTGAGATGTAGGACATAAGATCCATTATATCATAAAGTATATATAGATATATAAATTGCAATTTATATAATTAACATTTATTATAGTATATATAAATATAATACATAATTAGGTTACATAGTTTGTATTTCTGTAATTTTACATTATAATTTTATGTTTCTATGCGTACTATATATTATTATGTTGTATGGGACTAATATCAAAAGTGTCTAGTGTCCCAAAAGGTGTCTAGTGTCCCAAAAGTACACCACAGTGTCTAAAATTGTCTAGTGTCCCCAAAGGTGTCTAGTGTCCCAAAAGTACGCTAGGTTGGCCGCTGTAACTAGCTAACGAAAACAAACATCATAGAGTCGCACTTTATATCAAACCTCCTTTTAATGTTGAAATTTCTAGACAGTACACAGCAGTTTATAATGTTCACGGTTCATATCAGTCGTGAAATGGAACAATCAACAGGAAGAGCACTTTGAAGATATAGTTTTTACTGCTGAGCGTTTGTCTTAAACAGGCCCAGCAACCACTGCTGAACTTTAAAACCCCGCTAAGCTACGACACCACCGAATACCATTTGACATAAATTGCTGATAAGCTAATAATCACCTAAGTACGTAAAAGTTAATCTGTGTCGACAAACCGCTAATGGTAGTATAATATAACTAAGACCTCAGTAGCCAAAAGACAATGATTTTAGTCATCAGTCATGATTTATTCAAAATTAAGTTATATAGTTATTAGGATAGATCGAACGGATAACAAGTAAATTGCCTTATCTTCGCTTTTCTTTGAAGTATGTAATCCAATTTTATTTTTAGATTCATTTACTTTTCAAAAATCAAGTTCATAATACTTTTGTAATTGCAAATAAATATTTGTGATGGTGTGTTTACACGTTAAACTTTCTTCAAAAATTTTGAGCTCAAATTTGATCTTAAAATTTGATCAAATTATGATCAAAATTTGACTGTTCATTAGTAATAAAAATATTGCAAATCACAATACTTCAAATTTTGTGCTCAAATTTTTTAATCTTCCTTTCTTTGTTCCTGATTGACGAAAGCAATATGGCAGAAAAGTTTGAACACAGTCACACGTTCAATTTCATCAAAAATGCAAAAAAATGTTTTCAAAGTTTGATCAAAATTTGAGCTTAAAGTTTGAGCAAAACATTTGACATGTGAACGCAACTTCAGACTAATGAAAGATGGCACTGGCGACTATTATAGTGGCAACAGCGTTGATGATCAAAGCGATGACGACGATATTGATGATAAACAAAGAGACCTCGAGAGTGATAATTATGATTTTCCCAAGTGTAAGTTGTTATTGCTGCCTATATAACCAATATTGGTTCACATTGCAATTTTTCAAAGGTGTTTGCGTTTAAAATTTTTGTCAAATGGAGTTGCCAGTACTACGGAACTGTAAGTATGACTTCATAAATGAAACGTTACTAGGATGACAGTGAGTAATGCTTTTCAAGCAACAGTAGTTTATGGCCATATGTTCAACTAAGCATAATTTATGATATTTTCTTATAGATATGTATTTATATATGTAGAAATTTAATATTGGTGTACGTTATATAAATAATAATTATAATTGTATAAACTTATATTGTATGAATATTCTCATAAATTAATATTAATACAAATTATATTGCTAACCACTAGTAAGCCTTCGTCTAAATGTTTCTATATCGTCATGTATATCAACCACTCGTCTGGTATCACCAGAATTCAAGTCGGCTACCAAAGGCGAATTCGACGCTTCTGCCATAATAATTCGTCAACCGTATAATTATAAATGTCTGTAATATAAAGAAATAACATAAAATTACAAGTGTGATGTTAACCGAAACTATGAGTACGTACCTACAATAAATTCCTACAAGGCTTAATGAATTTGCCTTACGCATTTACTAGGAGAATCTTAAAGCAATGTGTCACAACAGTACATGCGTCGTTCCTTTAGATCCCCGGAGAACCGGGGAAGCTCCAGTACCACGACAAGGCCGGTCCCTAACATGAAAAAATGACCGGATCACGATGTTACCATCGTGATAGGAACGTCCGACTTCACTGGAGTTTTTTTACCTAGGTTAATTTAAAAATATTAAAAAGTGGTACGATTAAGAATGAAGCCTGATAAAAGATTTGAATATTGAAACCATAAAAATGGAATTAATATATTTATACCATAGAAGCATCAGCCCATTCCCAACCTGTAGGGCTTTCCGGAATGGGAGTCATGTTATGGTAAGAGCCCTGAACCATCAACAATAACCCGCCCTGGGAATTTTGTAAAAATATGATGGAATTTAGTATATAAATAACAAAAAAAGTTTTAAGAAAATTGATGAATAAATACCAAAAAGAAGCTATAGGGCTAAACGCCCCTAGTGATATATCAGAAAACCTCAAAAATAATAGCGTATTATTACGCTGAGATGCAGCACCAGGCTGGAGATAACTCTCACAATACCCGTGAACCGCAACCCTGTATAATTTATTATATTTTCTTATAGATATGTACTTATATATGTAGAAATTTCATATTGGTGTATGTTATGTAAATAATAATTATAATTGTGTAAACATATATTGTATGTATATTCTCACAAATTTATGTTAATACAAATTATATTGCTAACCACTAGTAAGCCTTCGTCTAAATGTTTCTATATCGTCATGTATACCAACCACTCGTCTGGTATCACCAGAATTCAAGTCGGCTACCAAAGGCGAATTCGACGCTTCTGCCATAATAATTCGTCAACCGTATAATTATAAATGTCTGTAATATAAAGAAATAACATAAAATTACAAGTGTGATGTTAACCGAAACTATGAGTACGTACCTACAATAAATTCCTACAAGGCTTAATGAATTTGCCTTACGCATTTACTAGGACAATCTTAAAGCAATGTGTCACAACAGTACATGCGTCGTTCCTTTAGATCCCCGGAGAACCGGGGAAGCTCCAGTACCACGACAAGGCTGGTCCCTAACATGAAAAAATGACCGGATCACGATGTTACCATCGTGATAGGAACGTCCGACTTCACTGGAGCATAAGCCCTTTACTATTGATGTAAGCTACTAACTGTTATTTTCGTTAATAATTTTGATTCTACATTGACATTAATCTATCATTTATATAGTTCATATCAAAGGGAACAATGTAATAGCAAAATCTAATTTTTAATTAGTGTTTGGAAACAACAAGAAAGCAGCGTCTTCCTTACTTTGAATTAGTGCTATGTCAATTCTATAATAGTTCTTTCATGAATCCATATATTTCTTGGAACCAAAATTACTAAAAAGATAAATAGCATGCGGTCACCGAGACCTGAACACATAACCTCCAGGTCCGTATGACTACGGATTAAACAATAGGCCGCGTTTTGTTATGGTACCCTGCATTATGCTGCTTGCGCTTAAGAGTATCACCGGGTAAGTACATATCACAACGAGAAGATCACATCATTGTTGCTTTAACACCGGGTATACAGGGTCGAATAAACAAACAACAACAGATCATAAATATCACAGCCAGGGTACCGCAAAAATATTTACACTTATATAAAATTTAAAAATATAAATATATCTGATATAAATATATATATGCCTGGTCAGTGAACCTGCAGGCTGAAACCCAAAGAGCTCAGCAGATCACAAAACAACAACGCAGAAGCGCTGTGAAAGACCCAAAATAGAGAGACAGCGCTGAGAGCGCTGGGACAAAGCAGAAAACAGCGCAGGACGCTGCTAGCTCCGAACACTGTAGAACAGTCAAAGCGCAAGAAACGCAGAGGAAAAAACAGAACAGGGGGAAGAGCCACACCGACAGGAAACAACAGAGCAGAAACAGGAAAGAACGGTAAGAAATCAAAAACACGCAGCAGAGAAGGCAAGCCCAGAGCCTCCACACTGCTCACATGGCGGAGAGACCAGGTAAATAACAGCGCGAGAGCTGGAAAAGTACCGACTTTTCACTACGAAAAATCAAGTATTACAAAATATTGCATGATACCAGACAGAAAACGGAGAGTAGAAGAGTCGATCCGAAGCGAGAGCATCGAGACCAAGGATGTATAAAAGCAGTAACACCCTGACAGTACGACGTCAGTCGGTTCGAAAAATATTGCAAATAGTCGGGTTGTCCAACTTGCAGATTAGCTGTTACCTTTCTTTTGTATTATACTTATGATCATCGGACTTTTGCTCAGGCGCAGCTATGCTCTTGTCTGAGTTGATTTTCATAGGTAGCTTCGTTTGGGCAGATTCAGATATGAAACCGAGCGGACCGGCTGCGCGAGCCGTTGCTCTTTTGGTTTTTGTGGATTTGTCGATTCCGTTTATAAGCAAGCCGGCGCGATGTAACAATGAAAGTCGCACCGTGATATCGAAACTCAAGTCGAAAATAGACAAACACAAGTGGTTAGGTTAGGTTCCTGTTTTTGCGGTGCCGGACAAATTTGTACGTCGTTTCTTGTGTTACCCACTTGATACAAGATTGGCAAAACCCGTGTTTACTCCTGTGATTGTAGTAATATTCCGTAACGTCGGAAAGACGGAGTTGTACGAATTAGTTAGGACACTAAACGAGGTTAGCTGTGGGAGGGTCCGAAAACGATAAGCGCAATTTAAGGAATATCAGAATATAACGATAAACACAATCCAACTGGTTCCCCTAGTTGGATTAGTGTGCACTGATCAGGCATAGGAAGGATCATCTAACTGTTGTATTAATCCAGTTTTATGTAGTAATACCTGAAGTTGTCTCTTCCATGCCAATATTGGAACGTTTTCTAACAAAGGATTCTTGCTTCAATTCATGATAAATTCTTGCTGTTCCAATTGTACAAGTATTATATGGTGTGTGTATTGAGACCATTGCAAGATGCACAACACTGAAAATCAGCTTAAAACCAAACATAATATACTGTATACATCAATGGTGTTCCTTAGCAACTTCGTCTCAAAGGGCATCTTCACATTACAAAAGATAAAATCAGTTTGATGTATACGAATGATTGGTTCACGAAAAATGGAACCACTTTCTGTTTTCAGTGTTCAACATCGGGCATGTTTTATGTTAGCCAACTAAAATGATCTTTTTGTACAAATTTTCTGCATTTTTGTGAATAGTTTAAAAGTATACAAAAGTGAAAATGATTTTTTAGGCGATCATGTATGTGTCACGTCTAGGATCATGCGAGTGAGCGAAAATATAGGTCAAAGACAAGGACATGAGGATGCGAGTTCATGTTGACAAGACAATGCGCAGGACACGAGCATCGGAGTTCTAGTTAGCCGTCCGGAATTTAAGGGTCCGCTACATAGTTTTTCAAGTTGGACTATTCCCTATTATTTGTGGGTTCTTATAGCATTATGTAAAATTATTAATTATAATCATTAAATTAGTCTGGCCCGTGTTAACTTGAGCGTCGAAAAGTCCTACGCATACAATTTTAACCTCTCGCGCTAAAGATCTGGAGTCAAAGTTAAACATGTCCATTGGTATTATTTGCTGGTACAAAGAACCAGTAATCCAGCGAGATGTCCATTAGTTAGTAGAATCGAAGGGTCTTCCATTTATAAATAGTCAACAGACAGTGACTGAGTCAAACAAGACCCACATTAATATAATGCAAGTGTAGCCGGTCTGAAACGCAATGTTTACCAGTTTTAACAAGTGAATTAAATTACTTGCAGAGACATGGACAAGCATGATTCTTTAGCATTAAGCAGAGTCATCTGAAAATTGTGAATAGGTAGGCACGGAGTCAGCAACGTTTAAAATATGCTTCATTAAAGCGTACTGCATCAAGATTCTGCGAGATTCTCGTTTATCGTTGTCTCTGCAAATGTTATTTACGACAGTAAACCTAATTCTAAACTGTACAAATTAAGCAAACTGTACAAAAACAACATAAAATGCCATTCATGCATAAGAATGTGTTTGGTAAATTTGCAAATTAAGCAAACTGTACAAAAACAACATAAAATGCCATTCATGCATAAGAATGCGTTTGGTAAATTTGCAAATTAAGCAAACTGCACGAAAACAACATAAAATGCCATTCATGCATAAGAATGCGTTTGGAATATTTGCAAATTAAGCAAACTGCACGAAAACAACATAAAATGCCATTCATGCATAAGAATGCGTTTGGTAAGTTTGCAAATCCAGCTTTTACCATCTCTATATCTCTAGAGATGCGCGTCTTTATGTTTGTGGTGTACAGTAAACCATTCTTAGCTTTGATGTACCCTGTATCGTTGAATGGTTCTTTTGTGAAATTGGCAACTTTTTCGCCATGTCCTTCTGGACGGTAATGTTATATATATTCATTTCTGCTATTTGAAGTTTAGGCTAGCAACACACTGTATTAGCTAACTTTTCCTTTATTATTGTGTATTATACAGCTGGATATAGATATGGATAGCATGTCTGTTTCTGTCTATGGGCCGAGTCGGAACGTATTGGTGGTAGAGAATACAATGTCAACTCTCGCCTGCACACAGCTTGACAGTTTAACACAATTTAGGATTTATTTTTGAGCAACGTAATATGCGCTGAAATCAGTTTATCGTGAATTGTTGGCTAATCAATCAGCTAATTCGGCTGGTGACGTTGTTAAATCGTAATATTACCTTTTACAGGTCTATAATTTACAATTTTGCGCGAAACTGAAGCTTGATGCTTACAAATCTTAGAGCATATTCTTAACTACATGCTTTGAGTCTGCGGTTAAAATCTATAAAATTCGAAAGCTAACGATATCATTAGTACTGTCACAGCCGTGAGGTTGTTACAATATGTACGACCTATCTGAACCTCTACATCATAAGTCGTTCCATGTAGCATACGTGTTAGTACAGCTCGCCCAACTCCAGATTCTGCGAAATTCAACGAAACTCTTTTATGGGTCCAACCTTCAATCTGTTAGACGTTGCGACTGAATCGCCCTTCAAAATGGGCAACTGATTCTGATGAATGTAAATTTCGGCTAATGAATTATTAAATTTCTTAATAATAAAAAAGCTATCAACAATTTCAACATTACTGTAAATTTGAACAAAGCAAAGCTTGTTAGCCTAAATAGTGTATAAGTGTTACAATGTTTGCGGCATACCTTTAATGCATAGTTGTTGTATCAAAGTATATTTGGATTTGCAATGTTTTAGCGAAAGCAGATAAGTCAATACGTCGCAAACCAATTAGCAAATTGGAGCTGCAAACAATGGACCACAACTCTGCGGATCGTTTGCGTCGTAGCATGTCGGAATATAATGTGTAAGTAGTGCGTCTTCGATTCAGTATTCAGGCTAGAATATAGCAGAGCAAATATTAACATCGATGTGGCAAGACATATGTAGAAATACGTAGATAGGCCGACCGCCTCACCCCTTACATCAGAAATTTGTTCTGAAATTTTTTAGATTTGACGTAAAACCAGGACACATAGATGAGCAAGAAAAGCATAGAAATATTTTAATATTTTAAAGATTTGTGCGTCTTGTGATATTAATAAATAGGAAATTTTTTGATTTAATGTAAAACTAGGACACAGGATGAGCAAGAAAAGCATAGAAATATTTTAACATTTTAAAGATTTGTGCGTCTTGTGATATTAATAAATAGGAAATTTTTTGATTTAATGTAAAACTAGGACACAGGATGAGCAAGAAAAGCATAGAAATATTTTAACATTTTAAAGATTTGTGCGTCTTGTGATATTAATAAATAGGAAATTTTTTGATTTAATGTAAAATTAGGACACAGGATGAGCAAGAAAAGCATAGAAATATTTTAACATTTTAAAGATTTGTGCGTCTTGTGATATTAATAAATAGGAAATTTTTTTGATTTGCTATAAAACTAAGACACAGGATGAGCAAGAAAAGCATAGAAGTATTTTAACATTTTAAGGATTTGTGCTTTTTGTGATATTAATAAATAGGAAATTTTTTTGATTTAATGTAAAACTAGGACACAGGATGAGCAAGAAAAGCATAGAAATATTTTAACATTTTAAAGATTTGTGCTTTTTGTGATATTAATAAATAGGAAATTTTTTTGATTTAATGTAAAACTAGGACACAGGATGAGCAAGAAAAGCATAGAAGTATTTTAACATTTTAAAGATTTGTGCGTCTCGTGATATTAATAAATAGGAAATTTTTTGATTTGATGTAAAACTAAGACACAGGATGAGCAAGAAAAGCATAGAAATATTTTAACATTTTAAAGGTTTGTGCATGTTGTGATGTTAATAAATAGGAATTTTTTGATTTGATGTAAAACTAAGACACAGGATGAGCAAGAAAAGCATAGAAATATTTTAACATTTTAAAGGTTTGTGCGTCTTGCGATATTAATAAATAGAAAATTTTTTTTGATTTGATGTAACACTAAGACACAGGATGAGTAAGAAAAGCATAGAAATATTTTAACATTTTAAGGATTTGTGCTTTTTGTGATATTAATAAATAGGAAATTTTTTTTGATGTAATGTAAAACTAAGACACAGGATGAGCAAGAAAAGCATAGAAATATTTTAACATTTTAAAGATTTGTGCGTCTTGTGATATTAATAAATAGGAATTTTTTTGATTTGATATAAAACTAAGACACAGGATGAGCAAGAAAAGCATAGAAATATTTTAACATTTTAAAGATTTGTGCGTCTTGTGATATTAATAAATGGAATTTTTTTTGATTTGATATAAAACTAAGACACAGGATGAGCAAGAAAAGCATAGAAATATTTTAACATTTTAAAGATTTGTGCGTCTCGTGATATTAATAAATAGGAAATTTTTTGATTTGATGTAAAACTAAGACACAGGATGAGCAAGAAAAGCATATAAATATTTTAACATTTTAAAGGTTTGTGCATCTTGTGATGTTAATAAATAGGAATTTTTTTTTATTTGATGTAAAACTAAGACACAGGATGAGCAAGAAAAGCATAGAAATATTTTAACATTTTAAAGATTTGTGCATCTTGTGATATTAATAAATAGGAAATTTTTTTTTTTGATTTGATGTAAAACTAAGACACATGATGAGCAAGAAAAGCATAGAAATATTTTAAAATTTTAAAGGTTTGTGCGTCTTGTGATATTAATAAATAGGAAATTTTTGATTTGATGTAAAACTAAGACACAGGATGAGCAAGAAAAGCATAGAAATATTTTAACATTTTAAAGATTTGTGCGTCTTGTGATATTAATAAATAGGAAATTTTTTGATTTAATGTAAAACTAGGACACAGGATGAGCAAGAAAAGCATAGAAATATTTTAACATTTTAAAGATTTGTGCGTCTTGTGATATTAATAAATAGGAAATTTTTTTGATTTGATGTAAAACTAAGACACATGATGAGCAAGAAAAGCATAGAAATATTTTAAAATTTTAAAGGTTTGTGCGTCTTGTGATATTAATAAATAGGAAATTTTTTTGATTTAATGTAAAACTAGGACACAGGATGAGCAAGAAAAGCATAGAAATATTTTAACATTTTAAAGATTTGTGCGTCTTGTGATATTATTAAATAGGAAATTTTCTCGACTGCGCAATAGGGTGTAGGTAATACAAGAAATCAGGGCCTTGTTTTTAACACAGTTCTGTCTTAAAAGGTATGTAGTTTGTTCTCTTTAGCGAGCTCCTAAATTGCATTTTGTAACCGTTTCATGCCCACTGGGTCCAAATGGGCCACCGCGCATTAAGTGTCACCTGAGTTTGTCATTTGGAGAGAGATTACACGTACGTTGTTATTCGGTCGCCTTGCGAAGTTCATTAAGCAACCGAGCAACAGCTCCTTGATAGGTCGGTGGTTGCCAACAACTTTCAACTATACTCGGCTTGACATTGATCGTCGGCTTGAGTTTATCAAACATTGAGCGATACACAAATTTATTCTACCAAGCAAGTGTTACTGTATTTATTTCGGTAAAATAGGCTAAAAGTTTTAACCATACGCGTTTTTCAAATAAGGTTGATATTTGCTGGTTATAAAAACGTAAAATTGCCTAAAAAGGTGGTTTAAGTTCAGGTTAACTGTTATAAGTTCTACGATTACAAATTGACCAACTGCGAGGAACGTAGAGGTCCTTTCCTTTGCCCCAGAATGACTTCCTTTAGCCCCATATTTTTGGGGTCGCATGGCATTCTTGGGGCCCAAAGTTTTGAAAAAAAAACATCTCGAGATATGTATAATTTTTATATATATCATTCGATCAAGAGGGGAGAGCTCTCCGACATAGCCTCTTACAGGCACAACAGGGTTTGGGGTTTGCGTTTGTATAACTTCTCCTTAAATACTCATCGTAGAAAAAAGTCAGGAGGATTAATATCTGGAGAACAAGCAGGCCATTCAACACCCCAGCCAGTTGTCTTTGAAGGTTTCGTCCAGCCAACGGTTCACAGGCATAGGAAAATGAAGAGGTGTGCCATCCTGCATAAAGTAAAACCTGTCAATACTTGGTATCTATTCAATTGGCAACTTCTCTATATTAAGATAAAATTGACAGCATCATTAGATAGTTGTCTTTCGCAGCATGATTGATTTCAGAGTACCATCGAAAATGAACGAACCAAAAAATGCACCTGACCATATGCCGACCTATACTGTCAATCCAGGGACATCCATATGATGTTCGATAGTGTTATGAGACTTTTCTGCATGACAATCATCACAATTATGCCGGTTAACGTGGCTGTTCAGTTTGAAATTGCTTTCGTAGGATCAAGTGGCTCCTTTAGTTACTCCGGATTATCGTCGAGACGCTGTATCCACATTTTACGAAATTAAACCCAGTGATTATAATCATCCTCATTCAGAGCATGAATTAACGTTTGTCTAATGCGGCGTTCACGTTATAATGTCCCCAACATTTGGAACCTATGTACCCCACACAGTGGCAGACACACTGTTGACAATAGGGTGTCTTAGACACCTCCATGTTTTTAATAAATTTTTTCAACGGTAGCTAGTTACGCGTATTACCGCTTACCGACAGTGTCAGGCACACCGTGTCTTCTGGCAGTTTTATTGTCAGTGTTCGGAATTATTTGAGCAATGTTCCTATGGGCTAGATACAAATATCGAGAATTTAGGAAAAACTCCACATGACAGTTGAGTAATAAACCGCATTAGCTACAGACGGTGTCCGTTATAGTTAATTCGCGCCAAATCGGTAGCTAAGGGTGTGTACGACACTGTCTAGAAAAAATGTAGTAGCTAAGGGTGTGTCGTACACCCTCGGCATTTGATATACAGTATGGGTGTCACCCTGACTGTCTATACGGTAGGGTCGCGACTACAGGGGGTCAAAAGTTCCAAACAGCGGGGACATTATAACGTGAACACCGCATAAAAGGTTTTAGACCCAGAATTTTAATAGTTGGGAAAAGGTTTATGTTCTGATGCCGGTTTAAACTGCACAACGTCGAATTGACTTTATCGAACCATTGTCAACATTACAGAAAATATCAGTTTATCTCAGCATCACCAGATGCCGTTCGTCGTGCCCCATTTCGGAGCAAGTCTGTCATGGAGCCTGTTAGATCAAACGTCTATTAATTGAAACAATAACTTATGATATGGGGGCTGTGAAGGCGACTAATGTATGGTTATTTTGGTCAAGTGAATACAATTTTACTGCAGTGATTCGATAAGATAAATATACTCGAGTATCAGACATTTTATTATACATAGATATTTATATGTTCTGTTATAATTCCTGAAAGTATGAGAATTGTATGTCTATTATGTAAGTCTCAGCAACTGGTTAAAGTTGGGGAATTGCTTATGGGACACACTAGAAATAATTGAAGCAAATAATTGTACATTAATTTTGCATATTAAATAGAAACGATACAATAGATAAATTTAGTTGCTTCAAAAACAATTATGAAACTATGTTTGAGTCTTCCAAAAGCAGTATACGACCAAATCCGAGTAGTAGAGGCTCAACTTAACTTGTAATAACAGAATAGTATATGCATGTTTGAAAATTGTGTAGTTTATGACAAAATTTAAATTTTCCTCCAGTTTAAATAAAAATAATGAAAATATAATCTTGAAATATGTCATCTCATGGGCATTGCCTTAGGGTGGTGGCGTAATAACCCCTCTTGTTTTGGAAGGCGCTCTCCCAGTTTATGAATGCAGCAAATTTTTTCATATTTTGCCGTCAAATTATATCTTGAGTTGACCTCCACAATGCGTGTGCTTCTACCCCTCCACCCGCTAGCTTAAATTTTACTGGCAGCGCCTTAATATATGTGTAACGGGGTACGCGGGCTGCCCAACCTCTACCTGCAGAAACTCCGTACCCCGAAATCTCTATTACCCCCTTGGGGTGGGCTCAGTGCAGAACAGAGTTGCCGCCCTCTGGTCCTGGTTTTCCGGACAGGAGCCCTGCGCGAATACGGCCTACGTTGTCCAGTGGCTGATATAGGTCCCCCGGGTGCGGATCCCCGTCGACGTTTGGTAAGGCCGGGATGGTTCACCCCTATACACCCACCCTAGACTTACCCTGGAGGCACCCTGTCAAGCACCCAGTGGACAAGACCACGCCGTGTTATCATGAATTAGAAACAAGTATCAATGCTAACAAAGTAATGCAGATCGAAATTATCGATACCGACAGCTCTGATCATTGGGCAAAGCTATGATCATTAATTACTCAAGGAATTTGTACATTATAAGCATTATCATACAAGCACAAAAAATACACAAATCGGTATCGAATTACACAAGTGATCGTTCGCCTGGGGAAAATACGACTCGGTGCCAAATTACATAAGCGATGATTCACGTGAACAGTACGGTGGTCGGGTTGAGGACATTATTGATGAAACTGATTTGGTGGCTGATCGTAGACATAGATAAACGAAACGCTGCGAAAGGAAGGATAAAACTAGCATTGGAGTTTTAATAGCGTGGTCCGGTGAGAACGCCTAGCGCTTGTGAGGGGTGCTGGCATAGCAAAATAGCTTCGGCCGAGCATACCTACAATTGCGTTTGGTTATATACGAACTGTGTCTCCAGGTCCAAAGCAAATGAAGCGGAAAGTTCTTTATATGACTTATAGATCCTGCACAATCAGGCTTTGCCCCACTGTTGCCTAATTCTCAACGCAAGCGGTGCACTCGCTGTCCCAGTGCGAACATCATATACACTAATCGAGCATTGCATAGAGCAGTACTGAACAAAAAGCAAGCAGAACTTAACAAGCTTAACTCCAGTGTGACAACCCTACGTCAACTCCTAGCAAAACCATGAGTCGTAACCGGGCTTCGTCACGTGCTAGGACGAGGCCCGGGAAACCAGCCGGGCATCTAGAAACGAAATTTAAGAACGAATACGAAAACAATTTAGTCTGGTTCGAAGGGTCTCTGACCCTATACGTAAAGCACAGCTATGCGAGCAACCAAAAAAACGAACCGAAGGTCTGCGCGCTAGTAGCAACCCGTCCGGGCAGATCGGGAAGCCTTCCTTCAGACACACTGAAACGAAAAGAAAACCTAATGCGGAGAAACCGGTTGAAAAAAACGAAACTTCGATAAAGAAAACTCACTCACCAAACATGGTGAGTCCTAAACCCGACTGATTCCTCGAACCGAGTACGCATGCGCTTGAATAAACTTTGGCGAGGTGGCTTCGGCGTGGATGTCAAAGCTCATCCGCTCAAAACCCCGACCACGCCCCTACCTATCGGGCTTGGTTAGCAATCGCCCAATCATGTTCTTTTAAATTTGAAATCTGAAAAAGTTGTCAATTCTGAAATTGTTATTTAAAACTTTTATTATTTTATGGTTGAAATTTATGGCCGTTTATAATGTCAAACTTTGCCAATTAACAGCCCTAATTTATGGAATCGAATATTGTCAGATTTTGTCCTTTTTACCGCCTAATTTATAGACTAGTAAACCAAGTATTTTCATGTCAAAAGCAACAAAATATATAACCAAAAATTTAATCTACATATATGACATAATTTATAAACTCAAGCAATCCCAAATAATAACATACAACACATTTTTACAAAATATATATACGATTCCGAACAAGTTACATTAATACAATACAATTATGAACAAGTCACGGGCCGAATAACATGGAAGCGGTGGAGGTTCCAACCATGCAGTAAGCCGGTGTTGAATTAAATGATTCAATTTAGCAGCGCGCACCTGCGTCACCTGATCTGAGTGATGTTCTGAATACGCGTTTAACACGGATACGTATGGTGCAGAACGGCCCATTATCATGAAGTATATATCGAGTCTAATAAACAAACGAGTACCTGTCACGGAATAAAAACATCGGTTGAAACCGCGCAAATGGACCATCGCGCTAAACCAGGCGAGGAGGGTGCACCCGATCAAGCCGGCGTGAGCACTACGCTAGACAAAATTAGCGTCGCCCAGGGCTACCGATTGCTGACCCTCTTCCCCGAATCGCAAAGCCTGCACATTAAAAGAAATGTTTCTCTATTAAATTCTCAAAACTCTAAAATTTTGTTGTTTGCCCAACTGTGTTGCTCGTGCAGTACTACTACATTCACATCGATGCTATGTTGTTGTGCAGCAGGGTGCGATGGAGTACTACCGCCGCAGCAAACAACACTCACAACAATCGCGAGACAACACAGAACGAGGTGTGAAATTTCCGACACTCGCAGCCCAACGAAAAAACAAAAGACCAGAAGGGGGAAGGAAACCAAAATTGAGGGACTGAAATAGAAGAGGGCAAAAGGGCACCCACGGGGAAACGCGGGGACTGTGTGACATCGCAGAAGTATGCCTAGTAACCGAGAGCGAACTTCGAAACTGGTTAGCTGAGAAAACCGTGCTCACAGGCTGTTGTTTAGGTCTTTGAAGTAGTGTCATAGGCGTGCTTGTGAGGGGCAAGGTTTCGCTCCGAGAAACCTATCCCTCTCATATGTATAAATTTTAAATGCACAATCATGCAATAGAATTTCTAATATGAACAGCACTATAGTCCGTTCGTGGTTAGTTTTGCAGTTGGATTAATTCATTCGATAGATTAATGACAATGAAAGCTTTGATTTCGTCACTTGGTGACGCTTAGGTCGTGGTCACATTGCGTCTGGTTCGAACCGATCTGAATTAATCCGATCCCAATTGAGTTCATATTGCATTCGATCCGAATTTTTATCGATTCGTGTATATATGTATCTATTTTTCGCACTACTTCATCGCGATCGGATCCGAAAAAATTGTGCTTCTATTTCGGATCGGATTCGGATCTGTTCGGATCAGATCGGATGCAGTGTGCACACTCTATATAAAATACACGTGCGATTCTGATCGGATCACATCGGATGCAATATGAACAAGGCCTAAGGCCGTCCTCACATTCCATGAGATCCGACCCGAATTACGTGCACATTGCATTGGATCCTATCCGAATTTTCACAGTTATCGTATTCGTGCGTATGTCTATGTATTTATTTTTCGCAGTGCTTCATCCGAATAGAATCTTAAAAAAATGTGTATGCTATTTCGGATAGGATCGGATGCAATTTGCACGTGCACACTATATAAAACACATGTGCCATTCATATCGGGTCACTTCGCATGTGATCGGATCGGACTTAATGTGAACAGGACCTTATGTGTGTTATGTACTGTTCATATTTTATAGGAACGAAGATTATGATTCGTTCTACAGCGACACTGATTATTCCGCGGCCTACAATGAGACAGACGAAAAAAGTAATAAAACGTTTTCAATATAACCAATATTTAAAATTTATTTATTTGTAAATGTTTCACATAGTTGCTTCACACGACCGTACAGCAAACATTGTTGCGGATCTTATCGGTATAATTAATTATCTTCGTATTATACGCGTGTTCGGTGGAGCATCCAGCCTAGACTAACACGACGAACAAGGGTATAACCTAACGCGAAAAAAACCTGCTACGAGAACAGAGCATAAACTTCGAATCCTAATTCGACCATGTCACATGAAAACTACCCTGAGTAATTTGTGAAACAAAAATATACTGCTATAGATTTTATTTATTTCGAGTATTGAGCAAGTAAAGTATAATAAATTGCGACAATTGATAAAATGCATATTTAGATAAATATCGTAAACTATATACTAAAATATGTACATAGATAATTATATAAGAAAAATAATTAACTGTTAATTAATTACAGTTAGTACATTATAAGAACTCAGTAAAAATGATTTATCACGAAGTTGTATTCTAGAAATAAAATATCTTTGATATTTAAGGAACTAGCAATGAACCGGTTTTGTATTAGCTAATTTGCATATGCCTTAATTATGCCTATATAAGCACGACCACCTTAGGTCTTGCATCTCAAATGTATTTTCTGTCAGTGCTGTCCTTGTCATACTGCATTTCCGCCACGTTGTTTATTCGTTGTTGTATATATTTGTGAAATATTTTGTGGTGTTCTTGATCGTCCGCCAAACAGAGTAAGATCATCAGGATTTACATTGGTGAACCCGACGAGATGGTTCGGTGCTCGAAGGGAACAAAGTGATCGAAACAAAGACGATGGCGCTTGGTAGACGAACAGCGATCAGTCATCCAGCGGCAACGCAGGTCAAACAAAAGATACTCTCCAACAAACCGATTCGGCACAGCGGTTTTTTGGAATAGAGCGTCCGATGCGGACAATTAAACTACGATTCCAAGGAACATTGTATTTAAGAACGGCTCATCAAACTGATATCAAGAACAATGGCATTAACTCATATTCGATAACGGATGGGGACATATTTTTGGACTAGGAGCCGTATCCGTCACGATGGAGCATTATTTTCGATAATTAAAACACCCATCATGTGGTGTGTTAATTTCTACTAAATATGTAGCGAAATAT
This sequence comes from Trileptium ribeirensis, assembly GCA_030248225.1. NCBI lineage: Eukaryota > Metazoa > Nematoda > Enoplea > Enoplida > Thoracostomopsidae > Trileptium > Trileptium ribeirensis. The sequence goes on along the minus strand of JASANE010022368.1, from coordinate 6,615 downwards.
TGTGAATGTGCCCGTTTATTATATCATTTATTTGTGGTTTGGGCCATGTCACCTTTTGTCGCCGGGCGTTATATCGTTGAAGAAAAGAAGAGCTTGGAGCACTCGGTTAGGGGGCGGTACACCTTTCCCCGAGTTATATTTACGCTTAAAGTATGGCTCATATAAGGATCTTAGCTTAGCCGTTGGCGTAGGCTTAGGTTTAGTACTTGGAGAGCCGCATAGACTGTAATAAACTTCATCTCCTAAAATACATTGATCGGTGGTTTTGTAGACCCCCAACAAACAAAAGAAAATTGCAATAGAATATTTATTTTATTAGACTAAAGGTGTTTAATCCCTAGTTAAATTTTCGTGAGAGGTCTTCTGAGGCAGTAATATCATCAATACAAATTTATTATGGAGGATATATAAAATATTGTTTAAATGATGCGAAAGTTTGTCCAAATGTTGACAAATTTCGTTTGTACCGACATTAATGCTTTTCACTATTTTTTGCATCTTCATGTTTTAGAAACTAATATCGTCAATATTTTAGGTAATTGTCCGCGAAAACCTTGGTCGGAATGGTCACCTTGCAGTGGTGAATGCGGCAACGGTGAACAATTTCGTACGCAGTATGTTCTGGAACATTGTGCTGGAGAACACAACGTTAAACTGAAACATATGGAATCAAGGAAGTGCAAGAATAAACTTTGCCCGGTTAGCGTTGACGGTATGACGATGAACGTTTAAATTCACAATTTTATGTGGTAATAATTTTCATATTTGGACAATGTGCAGATTCTCCCACAAACTAGACATAAGTACCATATACAAAAATTTTAAGTTTATTTAGGATTTTTAATTTAGGAATATAAATGATCATTTAGCCCACTGCATCTTTACGCAATGATGTTTTGAAACTAACCGCGCGCCGTGATATTTCGCCAGAAATAGTAGACCTTGTTAAGAACAGTTAGCAATTGCTGCAAAAGTCTTACAAGAATGATTGTATTCGCAATATTTTCTCAGGCGTATTTCCTAATGTATTCAAGTCATTGTTTGGGGTAATTCTCTCAATGTGTAGACCGTTCAGTGGTTTGGTTATGAATATCGGTGGAGAAAGACCCATCTAGAGAAGGAACCGCTAGCATTTACAATCGACTCTGGTGTCTGGCCTTAAGGTAAATATTCTGCAGACACGACATATATTGATGCAGCCGTTGAGGTAAACTGCGGTTGAGAAGTTTGTAGCCATAGCTTGGCGAGGCTAAGTCACATCTGACAAACAGCAGACATAAATTGCAGACAGCACAACTGTATGAGTTTAACTGTCGATAACATTCATATTAGAGGAATATATATGGTTCGGCTCTACAATTGTCGAGTTTGGTTGTTTGCATAGACTTATATAAACCACGACAACTAGAGACTGCGTACTCGAAGAGCGGTCGAATGTATCGAGCATAAATATCACGTAACCTTGACACTGATCATGGTGATGGAACACCGTGTTTGAGAAGACATATCTGGTAAGCCTTCGGGCTAATCCAATTAATATGGATTTGAGATTATATCCAGGGTGCTCGTGAGGATGGGGATCCCCATGGGGATGGGGTGGGGATTAATTTTGATGTCGTGGGGATCCCCACCCCGTGGTGGGGATTTTTCTGCAGTTGTTTGTTATGCTGAATGCGATCGTGTCATGGCAACTGGTTCTGCTGGTCGTCATCTTGCTGCAGCTTGTACGCAACCAAACCAAAGGCGTAGCCAGGAGTGTCATTGCCCCCTACCGACCCGACCTATGAAAATTTTTTCTTGCGTTATAACGCTATGCAAAAAAATTTCCGGATTTCTTGAGATTCTGTTATTCTAAAATGGCTCAAAACGAACAGATTTGACCTGAAATCCCCAAAATAGGACCCAAAACCCAAATTTACCTTGTAAGCCATATATATCCTCGAGGGGCGTGGCCCCCCAACCCGGAATCCTGGCTACGCCTATGAACCAAACTCACTACTGAAAACTGTGAAGGGGTGCAATCTCTTGTGTAATGATCTCTGCTATGGTCTACGGTGGGCGAACCCACAAACGCCCCATCGCCGTAGGGACCACGCCCGATAGCTGAGCAGAGTACAGCCACGGGTCCCAGTCTCCCTGTCAGATACGAAAACTCTCTGACATTTTGGGAATCACTGGGGACTAGATACTTGCTCTCTAGCTTCAGTGCATGATACAGACAGCTCTCATGCTAATGAAGTCTCATACTAGATACTTCAGCTCGCTAGTATGATGCTGGTACTAACTAGCTTATTAGCTTCATTGGCCATAGATGGGTCCTTTCCTGATTGCTAAATTGAACCGGATACTTAACCCTTTACCTAACACATCTCTCCGGCTTTTTCCAAACCCACCAGTTACGTTGCAGAATTCTCATCAGTATCTTCCTCCGTATCCGTATCCAGAGCTGGAACTCCTCTAGCGTAATGTTTCACCTCGTCATTCGTCACATCAATGTCTCTGGTCAAGTGATCCAGCTTCTTGCAATACTTGATGTACATGAGCGATTGGATAACTTTAGGCTTTAGATTTTTCCGCAGCTTTGACAGCATCATGCCAGCTTCACCGAACAAACCCTCGATTGCTGCTGAGGACACATGAATGGAAAGTAGAATTCGAGCACATGATTGCAATATTGGAAATTGACTGGCGCTTTCCCAAAATTCCAAAGGATTTCAAAAGGGGCGTCGCATTTTCGCAAACAACGATAGTTCGCTCGTCAGATGATCAAGCGCTTGCCGAGGCTTTTTGGGCGGCGGTGCTGAGGACGAGGACGCAAAGAGAAAGAGAGAACAGAGCGGCCCGCTTCAGAAGCCCATACTTCTCCAATCTCTGAATTCAGTGAGTTCTCCACCACATAAGGAGCGAAAATACGTTCTGTAGATTCATGAACTTCATTTAACTTGCACGCAGCACGTCGCCATGGTGCACAAAACTCTAGAAATCTCCGACCTACACCACTGAGTTGTTTCCAAATATGTACAATTGTTTTCAATACCCTGGCTTTCTATTCTAAAAGTCTGACACTGACTCATTGAAAAGGTTTAAAAAATCCCACAGGGATCGGTGGGAATCTTAATTCGATTTGGCGGGTATGGGGATCCCCGTGGACTTTTGATGGGGATGGGGGATGGAAATCTCATCCCCACGAGCACCCTGATTATATCTCTAAGTCTAAGTCCCGCGAGATGCCAAATTGCCCATATACAAAAACTTCACAACTTCAAGCACAACTAACGATACTCAATGATGATGCAGTAATGAACTTTTTGTCAAGAAACAATGGTTACAAGGTTTTACAGATTTGTTTCAAATTTTTTATTGTATTAATCAAATTTTAGTGTTTGACATGGTAGTCGTAAAATTTTCCTACCGGGAATTGTGTAAATTTTTAAGTACTATAAGTAAATGTGAACATTAGTATTCGCTTTCTAGTATTTTATATGAAAACTACAATTGGGATTCAATATTTGAACGCCACCGTGTACGAAAACATGTTAATATTTTGCAAAACTCAAGCAAACTTTAAGAATTTTTTTCAGGACATTTAGCATTAAACAACTGTGCCTTGGCAACATATAGTCCACACCAGTACGGCAACACAAACATTGATGGACATTTTTCTAAATAAATTGGTCGTTAATGAAATTTAGTAGGCTCAAAGTTCAGTCAAATTTGCACGCGCCTATACCATATGGTATATTCGAGTTCTATGTACCTTAGCAAAGACCCTTTTATTCATTGCGTCTAAAGAGATATTTAGGCACAAATCTTCGCTATCGCAAACTAATTTTGCTTTATAGGTACTTTACGAAAAGTTTGCAATAGGGTCCGTCGCGTACAACTATGTCACAACAAACAGTAATGAGAGTTAAATAAATCCATATGACTTGTTTGCTATTATTACTATAATTAACACTGCTAACGCGGCGTTTTTATAAAGACCCACCACATGGAATATTGTCACTCTACAACAATAATCACACCATTGTGTATGGTGGTCGGCAATGCATGTATATATTATTCGGCCAATACTATATGGCCATAGATACAACTTCGACGTTTTTGACACCCAATATTTAAGCATGTTTATGAAAATAACTGGAAATAGCAAAGTAAAATTTTTGATCATTAAAACAATCCAGATTCACATTTTCATATAATTCTGACTTTACTTCGCACCATACTTTTGGCGAAGGACAAAACCTGGACTGTGTGGACCCTTACAACGCAAAAACAATAATTTTTTTTATACAAAAACATTCATCATTGCTAATATATAGTAAAAGAGTCATTTAAGGAACTACTAGGTTACAAAGTTGTCATTTAAGGAACGTAACGCAATTGTCACAAGTTTATTCATTGAATACTAAACTCTTTAAACTGTAACGAATAAAGAAGATAAAAGCTAGCGTGCTACATTGTTAGGCCGAGATTTAGCGCATTTCGCTAAATATTTAGTTAGTTAATATTCATTGAACATTTTGTTCCCTAATACGTCTCTTTTGTCATTTAAGGAACAAAGGACACGCATTTAAGGAACACGTTCGCCATTAAGGAACATGTTTTCATTTAAGGAACAGCTGTCATTTTTTTGACCAACTACAGTACAACACTTTCTTTTTCGCCTCAGCTGCGCAATCAATATGCAACCAACGTTTGCACCCAGTGCAGGACTGCCATATTGTTCCATTTTCACAAGCGACGTCGTGAAACCAGGACCCTTCACATTCTATACAGTTCCAATCTTCTTTATAGTTCACATTCGACATAAAGTTTTGTGGCGTCTCTTAGCTTTTTTCGTACCGTTTCTGAATCTCTGCTGAACCGGTGAGATGGCCGGAGAACGGTGATTTGTGTTTCTGCAGTACGTCGTTGTTGTAAGCCGTTATTACAGACGAGTCGTGTTGTGTGACTTGTGTCCGTTGAAAATCAGCACACTATGTTGCCCTTCAGGAAGAGGTTCCATAAACTTGACGAAGTGTTCAAACCAACGTTGAAACGCATCCTTAGTCATGTACCCCGATTCCGTGGTTAAAATCAAGCTGTTATGTGGAAACATTTCTTGCAGTACATTCACTTTTTATAGGTATTTAATTTATAGTAAATAGGATTCTTAATGAATCGATAACACGCTAACGAAAAGGCACCAATGATCAACGCAATAGTACGCCAACATTGTTTCCGTTTGACCATAATTCTACAGCAAATCATTCGTTGCCATCGAATAACTACAATAACCAAAAAATGCATGAAAAGTAAGCCAAGGTAAACATGGTTGATCAACATCAACACCCTTCAATACGAATCTTATTCTGTAGGAATAGTTTTCAGTTCCATAGTTTAGGCAGCCATTTTAGCGATGTTACCGCGAAACTACAGTCGCATAATAATTACCAAAGTAATTTACTTATTTTAACGCTGCTTGAGTTGCAACTTTGATGCCTTTTTGGCTTTTGCAGTTCGTTCTGCATAATTGCTTCTTGCTGGCCATCGTTTCCTAAAATAAGAATGTATTTTTTGAGTTGTCATGCATTTCTAACATGCACATAGTCAAAACGAACTAAAAGCTTCTCAAACAATTAGTTGGCTCATATCTGTAGACGAAAAATTATAATGCTTGACCTAACGTAATATGGGCTTGCGTAACTGAAGTGTATACGATTTGGCACAGCGTTCATATGAGTGTGTGCAATTGCCAGATTACAATTAGTTTTCTAGTGAACAGGTTCATAATGGAATGGTTTGGAGCATATTATAAACGGGTAAAAAAGCGTTCCCAACAGAACGACAGCTGATTGTAAATGAGGCATTCTATGAAATTTGTTTCTAGTTTAGAATTAGGTTTAGTCATGCATAAGCATAAATTTGCGAATATATATCGTATTCGTAATAAACAAGCCCTAGCTGTGAGCCCAAGGGTCAGCAAAGCAGCCATAAAGACTTTTTTATGACAGACAGGTTTTGTGTTTTGATGTGTTGGACAAACTATATGGGGAATTAATTTCGACCCACGAAAAAATATAGCGTCTTTGTGCAACATATTAAAGTATGTCATCATGTCACGAAAACTTTGCGAGTCAACAGTATTGGGGAACAAAATCAACACAAACTGGCAAAAAGTGAGAGCATTTGAGCAAGAAGGTAGAAAATGGACAGAAATTGAGCAAAAAATCAAAATTTCTCCCGAAATCCGGGAGAACCACTATCTCTTAAAAATTCGACATGGTTTTCCACCCTGCCGCACCCTCACCCGTCCCCTAAGTCGACGGACTTCGACATGTAGTTTACCCTTCGGATTATATATAAATTGAGCCAAGATTTTAGGTACCTAAACAAGGTCGTTTCTGCCAACCCTCCCTAAAAAATTTCGACCAGCCAAGAGGAGGTGGACCGTTACTTTCCCCCGCGATGACATTTACACCTTTCCCCGAGACGACCACCCGCGAACACGTATGGTAAGAAATATTGTTGTCGGTAACAGAAGAAAGACCACCAAAACAGTAAGACGTTTTCTACTCCGATGCCCAGTGTCGCTGGCTGATCCAAAATGACGATATTTTTTACTGTTCCTTA
>JASANE010022367.1:0-20999 GCA_030248225.1 Trileptium ribeirensis | reverse complement strand
CTTGGGTTAAATTCGTTTCACAACGCACAATGGGGCAACTGGCATTCCGTATTTTTTCATTACCCTAACACGTTTCGTTTTATTATTGATAATACGTGTAGTTCACGAGCTTAACATGTGATGTGCAGGCTTTAAAATATTAAACGGGGAATTTTCATTCGATAACAAAATAAAAATTTTTAATTCAAATGACGAACGGTCGTAAATCTGTTACTTAATGTTTTTGAAGTAACTATTAATGCGGTAATTTTATGTTACTTAATGCTTAGGAAGCGTTGCCCAAAACCCCAATTTTATGTTCTCTGTTATGTCGACGGATAGCTGGTACACCGAACAAGCGATCGCAAATGACAAAAGGGGATGGTAGGGGGCGCACCACAAGTTTACTCATGCATTACACAAAGACTTTAAAGTTTTATATATATAAGTCTGATGTGCATTTTTGCAGCGTTTATACCATAAAACTACTATAGCTTCCCGCAAGGAATCCCTCGTGTGTAACATCGAACAATGCAATGCGATGCCCTAATCGGGTTTGTCGTGTGGCGTGTATTTGCACGTGCGTTGTTGTCCGCTCGCTTTGTGAGTTTCCTTAAGGGATCGTGAAAAAGATTCTAAATAGCGTAGAGGCTAACGTACAAGCTTCTCACCAAGCGATAGTGGTTCAATCTGTCGCCCCGGAAAATCGTTGCTCAACGTTGTACACAATCATTCATACGGGAAAGGGTAAGTGATTTTCTGATTGCTGTAACGAGAACTGATCGTATATTAACTGTTAATAGTAACCGCTTGTGGTTTGCTGTCTTCAAATTATCAGGAGGTGCAATGCGTTGTTCTTTATCATTAGGCCATTCGGAGTGAAGCTAAAAAGCTTGGAACATATATAGTCAGCCTAATAAATCTGCCTTATCTAAAAACCTGATCATTGATAATCATAACTAAAGTCATAATTTTTCACACATCATAAGGCGCACAAGCACTACTTAAATCCCCACGATTTGATTATAGCAATGTTCGCATTAATTGTACTAAATGACTAATGCTTCAAACCGCGTTTGCACTTCAAACCCGGTTCAAATCACAGTCGACGTAACCACTATGTACCTCACTGGTCTCGGAGTTTTATTTACAATTGTTGAGGGTGTTTGCTGCAGCCGTCCTTTAGAACACAGCTGTATTAGGCAAAAGATTAAGGCAATGATTTCCCGAAATACATTTCTACAACACGGTGCGAACATGATTTGACGATAGATAAGATTCCATTTCAAACCTGATATCAATTGACTTGGAGAACACTGGTATAAGATTGACAATACCAATATCTCAATCATGTTGACTTTTAAGCACCTCAACTTGCGCCTTTGGTTGCCATATCGTTGAGGGAATCACAAATGTTATAATGTAAAAACAAATAGTAGATCACTGATTTTTCACAACATGGACATCCAGCTTGAGTCGAAAGAGGATTGTTTTGATTCTACTTCTGTTGTGCTGAAAAATTCTCTGATGTTTTTAGCAAATATAATGCGGCGTTCACGTTTTAAGGTTCCCGCTGTTTGGAACTTTTGTACCCCTGTAGTTGCAACCCTACTGTATAGACAGTCCTGGTCACACCCATACCGTAAACCAATTTCCGATGGCATACCCCTAGCTACCACATTTTTTGTTTCCGGTCGTACACACCCTTACCTACCAATTCCGCACCAAATAGCAGGAACAGATATTTTCTGTAGCTAATGCGATATATTAGTCAGCTATACTGTGTAGATTTTTTATAAATCTCAGTTTTAGACCACATGACTGTTGACAAGACTGATGACACACCGTCAAAAACTACAAAGAAGACCCGGTGTGTTTGACACCGTCCAAAAGCAGCTATACCCCTAGCTAGCTACATTTGAAAAAATTTATTAGAAACATGGGGTGTCTCATGTACCCCATTGTCGACACTGTGCCTGAAACTGTGTGTGGTACACAAGTTCCAAACGTCGGGGACATTATAACGTAAACACCGCATAAGGTGTGAGGCTAAAATGAATATTGCTATATTTGCAAGTATTGGTAAGGGTCTTCAGCGCTCCTAACCCTTACCTCTGAAGTCTCCTGCAGAAAATTAAGGTTTCCTGATATGCAGAGCCACCTCGCCGTTAGCACCCAAACACCCAGAGATCTTAAACCAGGGATAAAATCATGATCAAGTCCAAACATTTTATAAATCAGCATTTTTTAGTCTCAAAATTGTCCGTCTACTGGTAACCGAAACTAGAATAGTCAAACCCAGCCTTAAAACGATTGCAAGTTTTGAATAAACTTCAAGCAGGTGATTAACGTAAAGTGGAAAAATGATACCGGATCTTTCAAGTCAAAGCAATGGCCGTCGTGAAGTACCAAAACAGTCAAGTGTCAATTTTGATCGGAAGATCAGCGCTATCAACGTCCTATATGTTTTTGATGAAAATCATACCAATGCTATTTAATAGATCGCTCCTTGCCTAAAACAATCAAGGTTTTTCATCTGAACAAACCAAAAATGTCAAATAATGCACGCAGTTGATGGAACGTTTATGTTGTCGAAGTTATGGCGTAGCCAAAAAGTTCGTTTATAAAGTCTCGTTTAGAACTCTGCTCCTCTGTCGAGTGCGCACTGTCTTCTTCTGCTTCGTGTCAAAACTCTAGCTTGTGGCAGTCATCTCTGTTATCTATCGCATGCAACGGCGTACAGATCTTCTTGATGTGACACAGAAAGACGTGCCATGTTGCAGCAATACTGATATATAAATACCAGGTACAAATGTTAGCTAAAACTGTCCCAGCTTCACTGGTTGTAGCATAGTCCTTTTCCACTGCTTACTCTGCAACAGATTCCAAAGCCTCACGCAAACTTCAGCTAACTGATAGGGTAATTGTTTTAGCCCACAGGTGTCAATGGGGTAGGTTAAGTAGGTAACCCTCCTCAGCCATATTTATCCCAGAAGGGTCCGCACCCCTACTAATATCCCGCCATCCTGCAACTCCTCGCCCAGTCGCGCGCCTACGGCGCCGGAATAATGTTAGCAAAACTTACCGAAAAATGAGGTTAAATTGGTGGTAATTGGGGTAAAATTGGAAACAGATTTGGACAAAATTAGCAAAAATGTCGGAGAGGTAGGCTTATCCCCCTACACCTGATGACCTTCCCAACGACCTTCTCTTCCGATAGGCAAGCGCTTCTGACGTAAGGATCATCCAGCAGAACAGGCCGACAATAATACATCTGTTCTTGATAGCACAACAAACACCACGGTCTGAACTGATAATTTGGCACAATCGATGATCACGAGGTTCGGTGAGTGGGCAGCACAAGGCATGTACAGGGTTCCTTCGTACACTGCCAACAAACTCGTTTAAACAAAGCTGTGCTTTCCTTTCATATTTGAGCCGTTGTGGTTCGACTGGCCCAGCTTTTCTAACAAATGATTCTAGTTGGTCGTGTCCAGGCGTTTGTTTGGCAGACAAATACCCAAGCAACAGTTCTTTTTTCAGATATTCCGTTTCCTGGACTACAGTCCGTACAGTGTAAAACCAGAGCATTTGCCCTTTGTGGGAGGTATCCTGTGTGCAGCGAAGCGGTGCAGTCCAGGCGTGCATATTGTTAAGTATTGAATAAGTGATGTACTTTAAAAATTTGGAGAATCCCCTGTATGGGCCCTTCCGGACCCGCCGCCCTCCCCTTCCCCCATTTGGGAGGCAAGGGCTAGGGGATGCTAAGCACGGCCATGTATTTCAATGTTTTCTGTGCGCTGAATAGTAAATCAATTAGAACGACAACCAAGCAACGAGAACAAACAAAACTGTTTGTTCAACTAAATTTTTAAACAAACAATACCTATCACAACATCATGGCTAGGTGATGTGCTGTTGCAAAAATGACGTCATTCTTTATAAATTTATTTCGAGCGAAGCTCATGTTTAAACGCAATAAAACTACTCTAGCAAGAAGGTTCACCTGTGTTTTAACATTAAATTTTAGCTTCCGCAAATCACAAATAGACTACATAAGACATTTTCTATGGAATTTTGTGCAAAACAGTGTCAAAACAACGGAACTGCTTCAATAGATCCGTGTAACATAACCATACAATGAAGCCATAACCATGTGACATTTTGAGACCTATGTGCCCGTTTGTACAACTTGCTCGCTCAAACTAACGATATTGAGTTAGTACGAGCTATTGAGATCCGACCTTACAGATTCATTTATTCTCTGTGAGTCGTGCTACAACGATTACATGAATACAAACTTGTTATCTGGAACTTACGCTGTTGAGCTTTTACCTTGATTATTATTACTCGGAATTTTGTTAGCAAAAACAATGTAGGCGTTCTTGCAATACCATGGTATATATTTGTGTTTACGATTTCCCGTATTAACAGTGAATATTTTTAACGTTGTATTTAGCAATTTGAAGCGGAAATTTTTGTACTTGTTATGGCATTCAGTTTTGCTGAAGGTAAACTTCGATGATACTCTGAAATTGCGTTGCGTGGCCGCTCACTCTGGTAGAAAGTACCAACCAATAGACGCTTTCTTTGAACGAATGTTTATTTAAGTGCCTTACTGAGTATATATATATGTATAGTCAACACAAATTTATACGCTTGAAAATTATTTTGAGTTTAAGTAGTATTATAGTAGATATTCTAAGCATCGCCTTTGACAAATAGTGGCAATGGTGATATTATGTTTATTATTATCCTAGATATATGTAGTCGACTCATAAGTTTCGATTACATTTACAATTACTGGGAATTCAAGCAAAATGCTTATACAAATTTCGTATAAATAAAAGAAAACCTAAAGGCTGTGTCTGTGTGTCGGATAAATTCTAAACGGTTTGTGACCGTTTTAGCTGTGTTTACGAAAATAAAATGTGGAATTGTAGGATGCTTTCCTACTGTTTTTATCAAATAATCAATGAGTAATTAATCAATGTTCTTTTTTGGTTTCAATTAACATTCAGTCAATCATCTCCTAAGTTGGTCTCTCATCTTCGGTTTGATCGGTGTGGTCGTTGCGCTCGGTCGTTGGTTCGTAGGGGCCCGTCGAGCGATCGGAACTCATGTGCCGAGTGGCACAAAACCTAACACAATTGCCAAAATGTAGATAATACAAATACCGAATGGCGCAAACCAAAACAGACGACTAGAAGTTGCAGTGGTTGAGGTGAACTAAGAAGCGAAATAGAACTCCCTCCTTAGCACTGAGCTGCAGTCGATATTTATAGACTGTCATGCCCAGCTAGTGCATAATCAAATCAGGTTTACAGATGAACGCTGTGCGATTTCGAACTGGTTTTATTGTCATCACAGAATATTTATTAGGAACATGCATGAGTTGTAAATCGTTACAGAACTAAACTACACCCGTACCTAATTAGCCACCGGGGTTACCTAGACTAACTGCGGCACTTCTCGTAATCTGCTGCACCCACTCAAATTGAAGCATCCGCAACGTTCAAATTAGTTACCCAAATCCGTTTCTAAGGCTCGTATTTTGCGATGGTGTAGACCTAAATACAACTTGTTTCCTTCTGTCTTCAACATTATTTTTATATTCAGAACGAAAACGTTGTTTCAGTATATATATGCATTCAGCATTTCTGTCTACAGATTTCATTAGCTGCGGTGGAGCTCTGCGTTCACCTCCGAGCTAAACAGAGTGCTCTATCTCGGTTTATATATTCTTGAAATTATCGGCTGTTGTGGTACAGCGCCATCTGTTAACATGGCAGGTGGGCAAAAGAAATAAGTAAACAGCCGGCCTAGGACAAAATCATAACACAAAATGAGCTATACGAATGTATGATAAAAATGCAAATTCAGAGAAATAAAGGGTTTCCCATAAGTAACACCCCAGCATTAAAGTGACCCAATACGCCTGATAAGAAACGTATCTAAAAGAGTTTTAATATGCGCGTACTGTCATATATAACTTAAGTTTTTAATGAATAACACCGTAAGTACGAACCTGGATGCATTTACTTCTAATGTATTCTTCCCTTCCGGTCGAAAACGCATATATTCGTAGACTTTCCGGACCATGTCACAAATTCCAGAAGGGAGAGGTTCTCCGATATAGCCTCTTCCAGGCACAATAGGGTTTGTGGTTTCCATTTGTATACGCTCTCTTCCAATGCTCCCCACAGAAAACTTGTGGGTTTAAATCAGGAGGACAAGGAGGCCATCCGAATTATCTTTGTCGGACTACTGTCAAAATGATAGGAAACATCAGCTATCGCAGCATCACCAGATCGGAGCAAGTCAGCTACGGAGGCTGTTAGATCAATCCTTTTATTAATTGAAACAAAATTTTTTGTGATATGGGGTTAGTGTTGACCAATGCCTGGAGTAATATCGCACAACTTCACGTCTAATTTAGTTAGCTGAAAACAGTCTTTAATGCACTTATTCTATCAGCCAAATTAAGTCGAGTATGATATGCACTAGCAAACCAGCGGTTGCGTTTCTTTTTTCGCGATATATTTTCAGGATTTCGATATACGGTTCAGTAGACGTACTGTTTTTTCCAGGCAAAGGGTAAAATAAGTTTTAACAAATAGCTGCAGAAGTCCAGAAATAAGCTTTGACTTCTATGTGAAATAAGGAGAAATGACAGCGTTTAACTTGTGATTCGATAATTCATAAATCATCTTCATGTGTTTATCGAGCTCTCCGCTCATGTAGTAACAGCCTTCATGCGGATTTACTTTAGTTTCACCTGGAGTGACTGCGGCTGGTAGACAATTAAGGGTCGATAACTTAAACTAAGCGACATAAACCTAACTATCAGATTTAGCATGTTGACGCCTGCTGGCTGAAAGTTTCGAAAATATTTTGAAAAGTTTTCAAATAACTTCGACCATCTGGAACCGAAAAAGTCTGAAATAGGTTTCCAAGAACATGGTTTGGATGTAATTTAGTGGTCCATAAACCTAAGGGGGTCTGAATTTAGTGATCAGAGAACATCGGTTGGGGTGTAGATTTAATGTTCCAAGGACATGAGCGGGAAATAGGTTGGCGGTCCAAGAGCCTGGAGGGCCTGGATGTAGTTGTGCATGTACATGCGTGGGCTAGTCATATTTATGCCCCACTTGATGAATTATAGACCTGAGGAGGGTAAGTACGAAGGCGACCGAGACGTGTAGTAGGCAATAATATGAGCAAGCTGAAAGAGTGTCACACTCTTCAGTAGAGTCGATCATCATCGACACTTGAAGGAATAATTTATATGTGTATAATTTTTCAATATAAAGATTATAATCTTCGTTACTCAACGAATATCTTTAATTTGTGATTCGTACACATCGGAGGGCTAGAGATTTAAAGTATGTGGGGTGGCTGTGACCTCCTCAGCTCTCTGAAGGTAACTGTAAAGCTCAGTCCTATAGTTAATTTTGAGTTGTTAGCTGGCCTTACATGCTCTTTAGCCTGACGGTTCGTGGTCATAATGAACTACTATCTCAATTCGTAGTATTTTATGTTCGGCGATCTATATATGGGTAAATTCATGGTTGATCGTGTAACTATTAGTAGTTTTGTTTTATTGTGCCTTACAGTTAACCCATATTTAATAAATTTTTAGGTGACACCGCTTCCAATGCTTCGCCGACGAGGTAAATCCGTTACCTACGGCTCCGGGCATATGAAAAATTTAACCTCCAACCCAATTTATGATCCACAAAAATACCTACTAGGACATATTCAGACAAGCATAAATTATCACCAGGAGTAATATGATGTACATTTTTATATAAATGTATATAAAATGGTGTACATTTATATACTGTAACACTAAGGTACACTAATAAAATGTCATGAACATGGAACTCCATAAAAGATTATAATAATTCCAATATGAATACAATGAACAAATGATTATCATTTATAAATATATTCCTCCTGGTTTCATTATATCTGGCGTTATAATATGACTATTCAGCTGTTAGGACGGCAATACTGTAACGGGTTATACATGTTTCTTAAGTTAGAACGCAACATTTCTCAGCCATACAGTGTAAAATCAAATGTTGAGTATGAGTCAAGCTATCTAATATCCAAGTGACCGATGCACTACTTGGGTTGTAAGTAGGGCATTTGGCTCCGGGTACCTGTGTACCTGGGTACTAGTGCCCATGTTCAATATTAAAAAACAATTTTAAAAACTGTGCACAAAATTTCAAACTCATTTAGATGCAAGTGTTTCATAAATGTACCCTGGCTGATTAGGTCATTTAAGTATTACGAACAGCTGATGAAGAGTATAGCACTCTTCAGCTTATGCATATTCAGGCTTAAAGATGTTATTATATTTTCTGTTGCTGAGAATGATCAGGGATAACCAGCATTATGCTTTTGGAAAACAAATTGTAAAGATCGGAAGCCGCAGCGGGATCTACAAATGCGGTTTATTCAGTTGCATCTCAAACTGAGATTCCAAATCGACACAAACACCGGTTTCATATAAACAAACTGCCATCGTACTGATAGTTCATGAAATTACTGGTCCATATTTTTCTCATAGCCGTCAGTCTGGTATTGTTTTCGAATTTATTTACACTGTGAAATATACATCATGCCAGGTACGATAATGTTAACAATAGTTAAAGTTAACAACTTCCTTGTTAACAAAGTTATAGCAGATATATGTTGCAGATATACATTTATGATTGGTCCAATGCTTAAAATCGAATGTTGTCGAATGGTGCTTTAAAAGTAAAGTCTACTCATTGCCCTACCCTATCGAACGCATGCAAATTCATCGTAAATTAGTACATAAGGGTATGAAATTGGCTGATGCAAAGCTCTTGATATATTAAATATTTATAACAAATGTATTATCCTATAATGTCATCTACTGCATTATATCACATTACTTTTTGCACAAAGCTGTTTGAACGAAATCACACAGCTGTGCAAATTGTTCAATTGATTCACAGATACCTTATGCGGCGTTCATATTTATGTCCCCAACGTTTGGAAGCTATGTACAGCACACAGTGTCCGGCACACTGTCGAGAACAGGGTAGACACCCTCATGATTTTGTATAATTTTTTTTCAAAGGTAGCTAGCTTGGGGTATTGTCACTTCTCGACAGTGTCAAGCACACTGTGTCTTCTTGCAGTTTTATTGACAAGGTGCGGCATTACTTCATTAACGTTCATATGACCTAGATACAAATATCGAGAATAAAGAACTATACAGCACAGTTGACTAATAAACCATATAATCTAGAGACAGTGTCCGTTACACTTAAAAATGTAGTAGCTAGAGGTCAGTATGGGTGCCACCCTGAGGACTATACGGTAGGGTTGCTGCTACACGGAGACAATAGTTCCAAACAGCGGGGATATTATAACGTGAAAATCGCATTATATAATAGTGGTATTCGCTCTATCTTCAGTCTCAGTTTACCGTAGAAACAGCACTCAGCCTTTCTCCATAGGTTTCACCACAGCCTTGCAGCCGAGATAGTTCGTGTTTATTTTTTCGGATAAATAGAGAACTACATTAACTTGTCTGAATTTGAAGCATACGAGGGTTTTCGTTCTAAAACATGTAGCTAGAAGTATACAATTATGCGCGAGTAAACTTAATCTGCTCCCATCGACTATCCTCTTTGTAATAGCCGATAGGGAATCGCAATCCGTTGTTAGGAAACAAATGCTTAAATTTCATCGGTTTTTCGATAACAGAAAATTGGCAAAATTAGAACAAAGCACCAAAAATTACACCTTGTGTTCCAACAGACGTACTGACGTCACAAATCAATCGTTCCTGTGGTTTAGGTTAAAGTGTTCGCGAGTAAATCCGGTACGCGGATTTTCGTTCTCCAAAAATCCGGTAATTTTCTTTGAATTTTCGCGAATACAAATTACCCGTATTAGTATCACAGAGCTGTGTGTTCGTGAACACTTTTGCGCCGGATTACGGTTTACCAAAAAAAACGTTCAGTAACAGATTTTTAATATCAGAATAGGATTATTGATGGACGTGGGTTAAGTTTGCTATCGCATACATCTTAGTGCGGCGTTCACATTCTACTGACAACCACTGCGAATATTTGGTTGGAGAAGCAACCGAATTTGAACAGAATTTTTGATTGATCTAACCGTATCATTGTAATCTAATATAGAAATTGTATGCTGTGAAGTAACCGCATCGCTTTGTTGCATTGTGCATCATTTACCTTAAGATGTGCGCACCTAGGGCTGGATTTTGTCACAGAGTCAAGTCCGGCTCGTGACGTTTTGACAAAGTCTATGCCGGTCCTTGCAAAATAAAGCGCGCAGCCTAGCCAGATCAGTACGTTTATACTAGTCGGGCTGATTCATGTATCTTTATGTTAATAGACGGCGTTGACCATTGGAGCCTATTTATTTAGCACTAATTTTCATGATACAAAATCATACATGCCGAAGCAGGGGCTCAGGAGGCTATCTCCCTGAGGTCACGTACTCTCTTCCTCAAGGCCATGGTTTACCCGCTGAGGGTCTCGCCTTACCCCCCACACCCATTGGTGCGTCGCGTCTCCTCATCCACTAAGCCCAGGCCACCCCCGCGCCAAAAATATTAGGAAAAATTAGCCAAAAATGATATAAAACCGGAAAAATTAGAGTAAAAATGCAAAAACTGGGTAAAATTGGCAAAATCTCGGTGGGAGTCTGCCCTTCCTATCCCCTGAATTCCCCGTGAGGGCGTTTTTCCTTTGAGACTACCACCTCTGACGATCTCTCCTCTCCGTCGAGGAACACTTCCCCCTGAGACAATATGACACCGCGTTCGTGTATGTTTTATAGAATGAACGTTAAAAAGAAATGCTTTTATTGATTTTTGTTTCTAAGTAAATGCCAATACATCCCGATTAGTTTTTGTTAAGTTTTGACAACTTGAAGAGTTCTCACTACTAGAAACACGCGCAGCGCGCCGCCTTCTGTATTATATAGATACATGCGCATAGCTGGTTACTCTTTGATGTCATCACACTCCGACTAATCAGGTAACTGCTCTTAGCGGCGCACAGGCGCCAAAGACATAGGAGGCGAAAAGGCCGTACCGTTTTTCCCCGACGCCAAGCGCACAGCGCCCCAGCACTAAAGGCGCCGTACCTGAACCGCTAGTGCAGAAGGAAGCCTGCACCCCCTCCCTCTCCCGGCCAGCAGACTGCCACTTTGAAAAGGGCATCGTATATTTTGCCCTTTAGTTTGGTTTAGTCATACGTAAAAGCAGATCCACTAACTACCTTAGCAATATCTCTCTATCTTAAGTACTGTATCCGCGTGTTTTCGAAGGCAAGGAGCACGGGCGTATGCTTAAGAGGGGTAGATATGGTTTCGGGGAAAAAGTTCAAAAAACCAACCCTTCGGGATGGAAACCACCCTCTTTGGAATGGCTCAGTGATTTATATAATAAGCATCTGTGCGAGAAAGGTGCGGAGATTTCAGGAGTTTTAGTTTGGCTCGAGGGTTAGTTCGACGCTTATAGTGTGTCACTCCCATCATCACCTGTGGCCAAAGAGATATTGCGCACTTAAACACCGTTGAAATTTATGGAGATTTTGTTTATCGAAACAAATCTAGCTAGCACAAATCATTCAAAAAGCTAAAAAGGTAGCTATGCAGGATATACTGCATAATGTAATGCTCAGGCTG
Source organism: Trileptium ribeirensis (assembly GCA_030248225.1). Lineage (NCBI taxonomy): Eukaryota > Metazoa > Nematoda > Enoplea > Enoplida > Thoracostomopsidae > Trileptium > Trileptium ribeirensis. Next base: position 9,311 of record JASANE010022367.1, on the reverse strand, counting down.
GCCCGTGTGACTAGTTTAAAGCCCAACCCGGCTAATAGCTTTCATATTAACAGGGCCTGGCGTGGCTCGTAAAATGTCACAACAGCTGGGCCAGGCTCGCCATGAAGAACGTCGTGGCTGGGGCGTGCTGTGACAAAATCCGGCCCTAGTGCACACATCTTAAAGTCAGACGCATAATATGCAATTCAAAACTTAATTCCCGATAATTTGTTTTGGTCTAAAAAATCAACAAACCTTCTATTTGCTCGGTACCCGAAAATATATGTATAATTTAATACCACGTTTGTGAGCATACCTAAGGTTAAGGGACGTCGTATAAAATTAAAAGAATGCTGAGAAAATGTGGGAAAATGCTTCAGCAGCCTTAAAATCGTTAGTAGCACAGATTTTCTGTTCAATGAAATCAACTTTGTTAACTTATTGACCGAACTATTAAGTATTTTTCAGTAAATATAATTTTTGTTATCAAATATCGGGAAACAATGCGTTGGCATGAAGTCTGCTATCGAATGTTTGGAAACTGGCTTACGGCGCTGATAATTGTTCAGGTAAATTTCAGCAACAATGAGCGTTACTTAAAGTAAGCACTCCCCTGCTAAAGGTGTATGAATTTGTTAATGTTTGGTATTAACGTTTTGTGCGTGATATATATTTTCTTCTAACATTGTATGAATAATTGTAGATGTATTATGGTGACGAAATGGATGCACACTTTTATGAAAAGCAATTGATTTTCGTACATTATAGTAACATCCACTTGGAAAAGTTTTGGTTATGCTTCTCTTCTGTATTAACATCTGTGTATTATCATCATTATTAACTTGAGTTTACATGTTTAAATTATTAGCTCATTGAGCTTTAAAATGCGAGCTCAATATTTAATCAAATTGACTTTAATTTGCAACATAAAGATATGGCTAATCACTATGCTTCATAATTTTTGCAATTTTTTTTGTTAAATATTCAGGTCAAAAATTTTCAGTACATGTTTTTGTCCCAGAATGGGATTTGGTATAAACGTGCGTGTTTTTATTTCCTGCTCTTCGAAGTGTAGCAGTGTAGACAAATGTTTTATAACATTGTGTGCCGATGACTATAATACCAATTCAGGGTAAAAAGCAGATATTCGCCCATCTGTTCCAGAGCTGTAACCGTTGTTGTAATAAGGGCAGCAGAATCCACAAACAGATCAATCTATCTTACGGTAAATTAATTTTATTTACATAAATTTTAATTTTTTGACTTGGCGTGGCTGAAGTTTTTTGAAACAATTGGTTTCATGTAGTACACATTATAAAGCCCAGTATATAAAAAAATAGAAAAAAATAGATGCATTGGTAATAATTAATGGTTGTAATTTACTGATGGGTATCATCACTCAGTGGAAATCATCATCTGTACGATCGTTGCTACAGCATTCTGCCGCTGATAATATATTTGAATAACTATCGGTCAACGCATTAACAGATCAACATCTCAGTTGCCTGAGTAGTTCTGGTACTGTTTGCAGACCATAGACATATGTCCAATCATATTCGGTTTTTATCATATGCCTACAGTGAACTCCATAATTAAACTACAAACGCCTTAATTTTTGTGATCTTTCTGAAAGTCATTACGGTCGATAAAATAACAGATGTTGTTTACTTGTGGTCATATTGTTATTTAATAAATTGAATCATACAAAGACCGCAACATTGAATAGATTTAAATCATATTCAGAATGAGTAAATACAAGTACTACATATCATCCAGTGCTTTTTATTTTGCCAAAAAATTTGTAGCTTTGTTTTTTCCTGTCGGATTTCCGCCACTGACAACAAAATATATTAACAATTCTTTTTGAGAGCTGTCCGGTACAAAGTTTCTGTAAATTCAATTTCATACAACCTAAACTCAATAAATATTCTCGTCTTTTTTCATAATATTGGGTTTTTGTGATTTTAGAGTTATAATAAAATTGTTGATACATTTGGTAACTACGTCTGCATTTGATCATACAGTAACCTAAATATATAAATCTTATATTACCTAAATATTGACATATAAATAAAAAAATTTTGTTTAACCAAACTCTAAGCCAAAGAATATTTTTTACATTTGAGCGAAATATTCTAAATGAGCTTCACCAAATAAATATTCCAACATGTGTGACTTAAGTCACGGGTTAGCGGGTGTGATGAGAGTGGAGGTCGCCGGCAGGTGGGATCATGCTGTCGACAGAGAGGGAGACAGGTCGCTAGGAAACAACCCGTTTTTGGAATTCAAATTTTAATAATTTTTTGACGCTCATTTTATCAATCTTCACCTAATTTTTACTGCTTTTTCTCCACATTTTTCTAATTACGCCCAATTATTGCTCATTTCTGCCAGATTTTTGACTATGTGCTGAGTTGTGCTAAAATTTTCCGCCTGCCTCAGGCGCGTGGGGTGGGGGGGGGTCCGAGCTCTAGGAGAGGGATAATCACCCTATATGGATGTATTTATATATCATATAATTATATATTGTGTCCATAATTACGGCCAATGTAATATTTTACGTCGAAATTAAACAGTCTGCACTATATAAATACAGATTATATATGCAAATGTTTTGTGTTATAAGTGCTACAAATGAACTCCGAAGAAATTCACATTTTAATTTTTTACTTAGGTTCTTTATTTCGTTAATTTAGATAATTTCTGCTATTCATGGCATGAAACCGGGTAATAGACCAGGCGGTTGTATTCCATGGAAACGTCGCTCAAAGGCTGAATTTATTAGCCTACTAATGCCTCGCGATCCGGAAGCTCATGATATTGTGATTTTTAGTAAGATATACTTTATTGGTTTTTTATAATTTGTTTTGTCTTAATTTTCTTTGTATTCATTATGTTTTTTATTAATTTTCTTAATATTCTTTTTTAATTTTATTTATATTTATTTTCTTTAGAAGCCTTCGAAGCGTGCTGTTGTTGGCTTCGGAGAAGTTTAGCTGTTTAGTTATTCTGTAAATTACATAGATCTATGTTGAGGGTTTTCTGCGTGAAGATTTATTTTATACCGGTTCCTTTTGTTTACACCTCACAGTCATGTTTAGGTTTACGGGATTCTGTGTCATATAGATGTCTGCTTGCTGTGTATTTTGAGTGAAGTTTTACTTTATATCAATTGCTCTTGATTCACACCTCACTGCCAAGCTTTAGATGTCATAACATGTTTTTCGTAGTGTAATGCATTATTTACAATAAGATGCGTACGCATGGTTCTAATTATGTCAAGGGTTCAAATTGGCTAAGCCCTATGTAATACAGACAATGTAGCTCGCCTATTAAAATTCTGAATATTCTAGCTAGGCTATGCGTTTGTTATCGACTGTCGAGCCAGGCTGTGTTTTTGTCACGAGGCGTTCAGATGAGCCCTATAATTTTAAGCCAGAAACTATTTAATCCGCGAACATTACTTTTACTATACTTATTTTTATTCTTTGCGTTTGCCGCGCGTGGTGACGGAGTCCATGTTTGTTGTACTCCTTCTCCATTTGCAGCGGTCATGTGCTTCGTCAGGATGCATTTTGGCGATCTTTATATCATGATGTACAGTGTTCTTCCAGCAGTGCTTTAACCGTCCTCTGAGTCTTTCGCGTTCGACGATGAACTGGTGCCCTGTTTGGCCAGAATATTGTCGTTCGCTATCAGAACATGTCTGAACCATCTGAATCGCGCTTCGAGAAGCTTGTCTTCATATCTCTGGCGGATAATGTTGTTGGTGACATGGTCCAACAGAGTGATGCCTGATATCCATCGAAAGCATTTTGTTTCCATGACATCGAGACGGTTTTGTTGTAGCTTCGTAGCCGGCCAGCATTCCTAACAGTAGATAGCCACCGGTCATATAACCGAGCGATAGACTTTTGATTTGAGTCGATCACTGATTTTTTTTTGTCGCAGAGTACTCTCGTTGTTCTCCACTTTTACCATGCTGGGTTTACGCATGCTGTGATTTCCGACTTCAAGCTACCATCGGTTGCTATCTTTGATCCGAGATACTGAAAAGTATCAGTTCGAGGCAAGTCGAGCCATCCACAGAGATGATGTTCTGTTGGCTTGTGTCGGTCATCATATATTCGGTTTTTTTGATGTTCAGACGCAAACCCGAGCCGTTTGGAGCGGTCACAACATGAGTGCTCTTGACACTCCAGATCATCTTTACCCGTCGGCGCCACCATGACGTCATCAGCGTACACTAGTGTCCAAGGTGACGGTCGTTGCAAATCTGTCCATGACATCCATGACCAAAAAAATGAGCGACAACACCGCAGAGCCTTGGTGGACGCCAAGGATGATGTGGAACTCGTTGGACAGTCCGGTGTCCCTGCGCACACAACTTCTAGGCTTCTCATACAGAAGCTTGATCCAGTTCACCAACTCTTCTGGAATTGCACGTTAGCGTAGTGCGTACAGTATGAGTCTGTGCGGGACTCGATCGAAAGTTTTTTCCAGGTTGAGAAATGCCATATTAAGTGGTTTCTGCTTTCCCGGTGCTTTTCAAACAGAAGACGTGCTGCATGAATTATGTCGACTGTACCAAAATTCTCAGTTAATGCAACCGTTGATCGATGTCGCGTTCAAAAAGTTTCACTGTGTGCGAGAGCAGTCGAATAGAGAGATAATTGGCGCAATCCTCTGGACTGCGTTTCTTCTTCCAAATGGCAACTGTTGTGCTTGCGTGCCAGTCAGCCGGCATGGTCTTCCAACCAACACTTCGGATGAAGAATTTGTGCTAGCCATTCACTGGTGTTCAGATAGCGAGATTTCCACAGTCTCTCGCCAGGTCATCCGGGCCCGTTGCTTCTTCATCTGTTTCAGCGCCTCTGTGACTTCGGTCGGGCTGATCCGTTTCACAGAAGCGAGAACAGGGCTTGGCATCGCACCGACTTTCTGCTCGATTGGTGGGTGCGAGAATTCCTCTGTTGAAATCGCCTCGAAGTAGCTTCGTCAGCGTTCAGCTTTTCCATTACCTTTTACTATATGTGTCTAAAAAGCCCAAACCGCGGCATATTGCTTAAAACGTTTATTCTAGATTTGAAAAACAATATAAAACTTTCAGTGTGAAAAGGCTTTTAGAACTATATGCTATTACACTAAGCACAACACTAAATAAAATTTTTCAATTGTCAGTTTAGCAATACGCTTCGTTTCTCACGCAAAGCCAAGCTAAACTCCCTGTTTCTCACATTAAGACTAACTAAGCCATCAAATGTACCATAGTAGTCCAGCTAAGCTATAGTACACTCGAACTAGTTTTGGACGCGTGACATAATTTGGCCTTGGCGCATGCATTTTATCGTAAATGATGCATAACGTGTCGCGGTTCAAATGTTTAGTGAACTTGCTTTCTTTCACCAAGTTTTGCTGCTGTGTACAACTGTGAGCAATCGCTCTCTTCAAGTGGTTTTTTGAAGGCGACGCTGAGCGGTCACCTGCCCTCTGAGTACAACTATAATTATCACATGTGTGAGCCCTCTGCGGACACAAGAAATAGATAGCACTCATCGGGCGAATAAATTGGAAGCCTCGATGAACGGTGAAACAAATGCACGCTTAAATTTAACTAGTATTCTGGCAGGCATGGATTAGACGATTAAACAACAAATGATTTTGCACAACTAACTCACTTTATTGCTATGAACACAGGTTTTATACACGCAAGTAGCCAAGTAGATTATAAAAATAATAAAGCTAAAATGTCATGTAACAATAGATTTTCACCAACTTCAAAATTATAACATTTCCTAACTCAGAAACTTCGTAGAAGATTTAAAATGTTCCACAAACAAAATTCCAATTTCGTAACCAAGAAATTTATAGTTTTGAAATGTCACGCAAAGCGCGCTTTCGATTTAACGATTTAGAAATTTTGTATTTCTTGAAATTTAGGAATATCGCACAATACACTTCATTTTAAGATTCTTTTTCTTCCAGCCGCAATAATAATTTCTGTTTTGAGCCTTATCCGCCTTTCCCATTTCGACGGTTTGTACAATCTTCCACCCAAAACTGTCGAACCTCGACTCCGTTGTGTAGCTGGTGTTGAACGGTATTATACAATACATATTGACCCACCTCATTATTTAGTGGTTCGACAAAGTTATTTTGAATTAGCGGTTGAGAAGCGATACCGTTATCGATTGCATGCTGATCCGGTTTGAACTTCGAGATAGCCAAATCTATTTGTCATCGGCTCTGACGAGGAGCGACGGGTAGCGTTTCGCCGCTTTGTGGTAGACTTGCCTGTTGTACGTTAAGACAATATAAACGAAGAGCAATTGTTATAGTTTTTGACGAAAAAATTTATAATTTTTATACAAGCCAAAACTAGCTGAACTTCAAATTTTACATAGTGGTACGTAACAATGTTGCGTTGATCATTGCTTCGACCAATAGACGAAGAATAAAAGGAAAACAGAAAAAATATTTACATAGACATGTAGATAGTAGCACAGCGAACAATTGTTTGACACCTGGGCACCTATGGCGTTGCTGATACCGTTTTAGTCCCGTCCAGTGAGTTGCGCCGTCTACTATTTCACTGCACTATGGCCATTTTCTTGTTCGCTTGAATTCAGTAAAGTTGGTTCGCCGTCATCTAATGTTCCGCTTCATACTCCTTTTCTCCCGTAAATTGGTGATAGCTTCATTTTACACCCGATTGCTAGACTCTGTTGAATTAGTTTCGTTCTCTTCCCTTATAGGCACGTTTCGACCGCGTGACGTTAACATGTTTTATGACAGCAGGTGTTGATTTATCATCTGGCTTTATCCACGCCCTCGTTCCGTCTGCCGAAACTTGGTTACAGGGCAAGGCCCTTGCCAGAACCCACCAAAAGTCTTTGATTTACCAGTTGCTATCGGTACATGTAAATAAACACGGCTCTTCGTGAACATGCTTCTGTTTCTGCTAAGCACTATTAATCGCTTGCAACACAATATCGCGAGCCATAGTTAGTTATGGAGCTACTATAGTTATAGGCATAAATGTTGTCACATATAGTAGCTTCAGAATTCAACCAGATATTAAACGGCAACACGGGATCACAACCAAAATTGAGATTAAATGGCTACTTGCCTGTTGATTCGTGAACGCTACAGCGGTACGCAATACACATGTATGGAAGCATATGATCACAGTTGACTTAATTATGATTGACAAATAAACCGACATTTGAATCTAATGTGCGAACCGTCACTATCAGAAAGATACGCCGTGGAATTTAGTTTCTTAACGCCCGGAAGACGGCAAGTCTCCTTAATTTCACTTGAAATTAGGTTCGAACATTAATCTGTTAATAACCGCGTTGGAACACTAAAACGGCATACAATTTCATCGACGAAAACTTTTGCGATTGTCGGTGATTCAGTGATCGGTATTACAATGCATTTTGTAAAATAAATCATAAAAACAATTACGTGAGCATTACGAGATTTAGATTTTGGCAGGTGCCCGACTATGTTACACGCAAATTGATGTCACGATGCTGCTACTGGAATGGTATGCAATGGTGCAACAGTATATCGTGCGCGGGCTTTATGAGTGGCACATGCATCGCAGCTTGAATACATTTTTGACGTCATTATATATCGACGGCCAATAATATCTCAGCGCCACTTTTTGGTATCTCTTGTGAATACCGAGATGACCTCCAAGTCAATGGTCGTGGCATGCTTTAAGCAAATGTTCCAATAATTCTTTTGGTTCGTAGACTTGTGCTGGACCACGGACAGTAGACTTACAAATATTGCTCCATCTTCAAGAACCATACTTCTTCTCAAGACGGATATTGCTCAAAACGATCTATTAACGATTCCGTTTCTGGTTCCGCATACTGGGGCTTTCACAAATCAGCTGGATGTTCCTGGTCCTTAACATGTAGCGGCAATAATCTAACAACTGACAAGAGGCCTGAACACATCCCTTGTTGTTCGCCTCGTATTTTCAATATATTGTTGTACATACCGAAAGCGATTTTAATACCGTCCGTCCGTAGTTCGTTACATCTGATCGTCAGGATGACACGTCAGCGTTATCATTATCTTTCCGAGCTCTGTGCACGATTTCTATGTCATACACTTGCAATAAAATAACCATTTTCGTCTTCCGTGCGGATCTTTTAATGCTAGAACTAATTTCAAAGGCTGATCTGTTACTATAGGAAATTTCCTACCTTATAAGTACGGCCGAAAATGCCGAATTGCACAAATCACTACCAATGGTTTTCGTTCGACTACTGATTAGCGTCGTTCGGCTTTAGTGAGCGTTCTGCTCGCAAACGAAATAGGTTGTGCTTTACCATTTTCGTTTTGTTGATTTGAGACTGTGCCAATAGCTTCGTCACTTGCATCAATTTGCACAACAAATTAAGCTGAAAAATTTAGAAAAGCCAAAACCGGTGCTGTTGACAGTAATTGTTTTAATTTGTCGAACGAACGAGTTTGTGTCAAGCTGAAGATGGAAGTTTACACCTTTTATATGAACAATGATCTTGCGCCCTGTTCTATGTGGTTGCAAGCTGTTTGCAACCGAATTGTATGGTTGAAATTCAGTTGGCTTTACTATGCATTCATCTGGGAGTAACCGGAATTCCGGTTCCGGCGAAAATCGTGTTCCGGTTGCGGTTCCGGCAATGGGCAAAAACCATACCAGAAACCGAATTCCGGTTAAAAAATTTTGTTTGAAATTTTCTACATTTTGCTTCATTGTGGTCCAAACATATGTAATATGTGAATGCAATGATCAAGTTCCAATACGATCAAGCAAAAAAGATTAATTCAGCAATTTGCCGTGTGAAACGTAAGTAGGGCGCATAATTACAGTAGGAATTTTTCATCTTAATCTGCAGGAGTTTGTTAACAAAACAAAGCCAAATCGATGCTATAGTAACTATTTTGCACATTCAGAAGTGTGCGGGGTATGTTCGAAACAAACCGGTCAAACTCGATAACAGAGTATGGATTATGTAGTAGTACTTAGCGTAAGCTTGGCTAACATAAATTGCGATCAAGCACCAGCCACTGCGCTCGTAAACTTTGAAAATCAGTCTAAATCGAAGTAAAGTAACGTTATCCGCAAAGCAGCCAGAAACTGCGTTCTTGGCAATAAACTGTATTTATTGAAGTGGCCTGCTGATGTCGTTAGCACACAGCGACTTCCTTACGATTATGAATCGGTTATGCATTACGACGCATTTGCTGGGGCGATGTAAGAATTACGCAATGACTTATCTACACCGTAGTTACTGCAGTATACGTAACGAACCAAGTACGTTACATAA
>JASANE010022366.1:0-12226 GCA_030248225.1 Trileptium ribeirensis | reverse complement strand
ACTACCAGCATAAGAGCTTGGATCGCTGCTGTCACTTGAACGTGAACACATAACTCTAGCTGTGGTACGTATAATTAATGCGTTCACTATCATACGGTTCATTTTCGCTGCTAGAAACCATACCGTCGCTTCCTGGCTAGTTCTATCTTTGTTTTTGGCATTTATCATATGTATATTATATATGTATCTACCATTAATTTTATTTCGTTCAATATATTTGACCAAAAGTAATTTTTTTCTTTACAGTAATATACTTACGCGTACGTTTAGATAAGGATAACATAGCCCAGGACCACGACACGTAGTCCCAACTTTATAATAGTTCTCAGCTATTTTGCAATGCCTCTAAATACAATCGGAAACCCTATAGTTTAACGGGACATCGAGTCATATCCATTGGCATTAAGCTTTGACAATATTTGTAACTTTGCATAATTAGGCTTATTCGACATCCCCTGTAAAACTGAAGTGAAGTTACTGTATTCATCAAATTTTATAACGGAATTTTCGTTGGGTAATGACAGTTCTGTTTTTACTTTAGAAAAAATTCGTGGCTAATCAGTTTCAATATAAACCATTCTAAGTGCATTGCATATTCTAATGGCTGTTTTGACGGAGTACTACAATAATACCAGTTACAGTTATTGAATACTGGTGAGGTGTAATCACGATCTGCGCGATGCCGGGTCAGCATTCCGTGGTCCAGAAACCTTGTTTGACTCAATAATCTGCATGGCTGGTTCATGGGTCTGATAAGGTCCAGTATAATTTTCACTTTATGGGTCTTATTTTGATGTGTATCCATTGTTTGTCCGTATTTTTCGAAGCCAATATTAGAAGTTGTAATTATGGCGTAGCATTTATTCTTTTTGGATGATATATATTTCCAAATGAAAGTCGAACGTTTTTTGCGTTCAGAAAAACATGAAAAATTTTCATGAAAATTTCGCAACAAAATCGTTATATAAAATAAATTTATGAGTTTTTCGCCAATATTGATATTTCTCCGCCAAATAGTATAGTAATTTATTTACCTTTTTGACAGATCAGTCTGTTGTATCTGTGTGATTGTTTCAGGTATATTCCTACGAAAAAGGGGAAGATGGCTACTTGTACGTTATATATACGTCTCATCCAGCGTTTGGATCGTTTTAAATGCTGTACACCATAGTTTGATTGGATTTTATTCTTGGATTGCACACGTATGTATATAATCGTTAGCCTGATCATTGAATAACTTTACGCTTTAGTTTGCGCAGTCGTGATAACTTATTTGAATGACGATTATAATGCGTATAATTTATTGCAACTAAACTCTAGCAGACGTATTGCCGTCGTTCATACATCAATCAAGATCAATGTATCATCATAAACGAAACAAGAAGTCTGAAACGTCTAATGGCTTTGTATTCCGGGTAAATGGCTTGCTGTAAACCATACCCTTGAAATGCTCGACTGGTGAGTCTACATGTAAAGCTGACACCATAAGGTAATATACATATTATTGTTAGTAATATTCTGAAAAGGGTACTTTAAGATTTTAGGTTCCTTGGTAGATTTTGGTCAACATTTTATCTGGTCTCGTTTAGGGGGCTATTTTCTGGCAAAGAATGTGTCAGCATCACGAATTCGAGAGAGGATATTATTATAAATACTGTTTCAGCAATTTCGCACTTTTGTGAATAATTTTTGCTATGGTTCCGAGTTTAACTGTTCCCTAGATCGTAAATTCTAAAATCTCAGCTTCTGTTCTCGATGTCTGGAAGTCCATGGGAATGGTTGTTTAGTTTTTCCGTAATTGAATTAATGAACTCTTGGATACAACTCGCTATAATTCATTGTCATATGGGCGGGAATTTGTATAATGTGTGTGTCATTTTCTTGAGGTGATATGTAAATATTTTACTGTTAGCGTTGCTTTATGTTTGAACTAATGTGTAATGTCCGCACACACTTTTAATGATATATAATTTTCAAATTGCATTCAAATGTTTCTGTTTATAAAGGTGTGCAGCAGGAAGAGTGGATGAAAAATCCTACGACATTATGCTTATATGTACAGTCTCCTGTCGGAAATGACTGTTGTTCTTTAGAGATTCGTTGTTATTTCAACTGTGCAACATCTGGTCGAACAGTGTTTGGTACTATGTGCCAGCTGAATGTATTACTATTTTAACGTGTAAATAAAAAATATAAACAAATTAAATAAACTTTTAAAATTATAAAAGTGTTACTGTTCGAAACGTGTTCGATCAAATTTTGTTGTTCGAGAAATGTTCAACTTTCGCTCGAAGTCTGATTGTTCGAGACCCGACAGTCATTTCTGGCAGAACTATGAATTTTCTGTGTGATTATAGAGTATTTTATTTAGCTAGCGTAAATCATTAACTTTTTAAATTTTTATAGTTATGTTAATTTAGGAGAGCCATGATTATTTTCTACCACCACATTACGTTTTTTGACGCGAACAGGTACTCGGGAGCAGAGGGGGAGATGTCAACCCAGTAATCAAGCTTAAAGGGAACGTCCTTTCTTCTGCTACTCCCTTGAAGATAAACGCAGATTTGCAAAGTTTCCTCGGATTTTTTCAAGTTATTGGACGTGCAAAATTTACCTAGCGTCGAAGGCTAAATTTGGCTTGGGAAAAGGTGATCCCGCCCTCAAGAAGTGACCCCTAACCGCTTATGGTCGCATATGCACCAGATGTATTTTATCTAATCTTGTCCCACGATCTCTTTTATATATCCCCCTCCCTATTCAAAATTGTCCCCAGTTGCCTGGAGACCAATGTCAAATTATAAGAGATTCAAATTACACTTTTTATTTCATCAAGATTTATTAATTTTCCTTTAAATGCGAGATATTCAACACGCGATCGGTAACCCTTGCAACCTCTTGGCTTTAAGACAGCTGAAAACATTCTACTATACCATAATCATATAATTTATTCTAATCAACAGCTGTTCGCCGTTCAATGGTATTTTAATAGCGCCCCGATTATGGCACAAACACAGCCAATAAATGAGCAAACTTTGGACAAAAAACCAAAAATTACTCAGCAACAAAATTGCACTGCTTCTGGAGCAGATTTCGACCTATAGAAATAAAGATATAAAACGTAGACACAGACAACCAACACTTTTGAAGAACGGGTGATGTCCCTGATTATACATTTTCTTCATTGAATCGAACATGACACCGCGATCAACTATTGGTTTTGAGGTGCACCGAATGTTTATTGATTGTAAAACTACTAGCTCCTATACTGGTGGTGAAATCTCAAAGAAGTTCTTTGTGACAATATGTATACTATACAAACCTTATAACTAGAAATCAGTATTAAACGTTGATAGAAGCCTCTTAAATCCATAGGCAGCAATTCAAATTTCGTCGGTTCGATTTAGATAGACTGTCCTAAATTTCCGAAACCGAAACTTAGTGAGAAATTTCGAACCCGATCATCTGCACATTTGGAGAATCAGATGGATCAGTGAAATTTTTGTCATAGTTCGGCTAATTACGAATTGTTTTATTCATCGTTTTGCTCATACAAAGTAGTAGGAAAATTGCACGCCAAGCGTTCAGGGGTCGATTATATACACTGTCTAGTATAGCAAAACATCTAGTTGACTGAACGAATTTCATTTTTAACACAGTATAGAAATGGTTTCATGCTGCCACAATGAAGAGAATCTTTTAGTTGGCTTATTTCTGGTATTAAGATAAATGATATTATTTCTTCCATTGCGATACTTTTTAAATGCAAAAAAAACATATTGTCAAACAAAGCAATACTAACCGGCGGAATTATCGTATAATATATCCGGTACTATATAATATAGTAAATCGTGAAACTCTGAACCAAATCGGTGGTTGACGACAGACAGGCAGTCAGCTAATTTTTGTCGTTGTGTTTCGGTGATGCATGTTTCACAGAATAATGAGTGCAAAAACTGGGCAGTTTTGTCTTTAACAGCCGGTTGCAAGAAACTAAAATTTCTAATGGACGGTTATATGATATTTTAGTTTCTTGCAAGCGGCTGCTAGAGATTTTTGTCTTTAATGACTATTTGTTTGATATTTAAATATTTAACAGATAGCTGTAAGAGACTTTAGTCTTATATAGATAGCCCATAGATACAGAAATCTCTAGCAGCTAGCTGTTAGAGACTAAAATCTCTTGCAGCTAGCCATAACAGATAAGAGTCTCTAATGGATAGCTTTTAGTAACTTATGTCTCTTACAGCCACTTATAAAATACAAAATTCTCTAATAACTATCCATTATAATTTCAAATATTTAACGGCTGGCTGTAAGAGATTTTGTATAAAACAGTTGGCTGTAAGAGACAAAAGTCCCTTACAGCTAGCTATTAGAAACAAAAATCTGTTACAGCGAAACCATTATTGATATTAGTGCCCCCTCCGGTTTGAAATTGGTGCCACCCTCCTGAGATCTCGGAGCATCAGCATGTATGCATACCGCCCATATACAAGCTAAAATCAGAACTAAACACTGGATTATATTTCTAATTTGGAATAATCAATACGCATAATTCGGCGTTACCTCAGATGAGAAGTATTCAGAATATAGAAATTAAACTAACGTCACTGTAAAGAGGATCGGGCGATTCTTTGTAAACATCACTGTAAACAGTCTTCAATTATTATCTACCACAAGGCGTTTCCATATATTGAGCAAAATATGGAATGGATTCTGTTCCCGCATCAGGAGAGCCAACAACACTATAAATTTAACTTTTTTGGTTGGAAGCAAACTGTTAGCCGAAGTAATGCGCAAACGCTTTGTTAGTAATGATTATGTTACCTTAGGCCACTCGTTCCTTACAGCGGTTCTTGTAAATGGATGGTGATAAATGGCAGAACAAAAAACTTATTCATTAAGCTTTTTGAAAACACCCGGTTTTATATAACTGTGTGGCGGATTTGAGTGACTCGCGGATAATGCGATGGGCAAGTGAAGATTCTTTATCAGCGACCTTTACGTAAAGAGGAGCAAGACTATAATATAAAAATATTGAAGCGGCGAATGTCACTTATGAAGATTGGTGAGCAAACATTATTTAGCTTTTATAACATTTACTTACTATTGTTGGCTTATTTCTACGTCGTTTTAACAACGGAAATGAAACAAACAATAACATTTGCAATGTTTATAAACTAAGTACAGGTTAGCATACCCAACCGGTGTTTGTAGAGTTCTGCGTCCTCGCACATTTAACCCATATTAACGAAAAAATCCAATGAAATCTCTATAAACGAAAATTATGAAATCGATAACCTGTAGCTGAGGGACAGATAAGGTAAGAACAGGAAATATTTGGTGTAGGACAACTTAGTATCTTAATCATAACAGCCTTTCAGACTGGCGTGGATATCACTAGCGAACTGGAGGAGGCACTTATATCAAACTCAAAGGGGTACCAATACCAAACTGAACGGGGCATCAATATCAAACTGGAGGTTGGGTTTTATTTCTTGCCAAAGATAAGGGTGGAGTTTTCGCATTAACTAAAGGTCACAACTTTAGTTAATCTACTTGTCAGATAAAAAATTTGCATAAACCAGCATCCCGTTAAAAGTGTAACATCTACAGATTTCTTCGGGTAGATTCTGTGCATATTTAGATAGAGCTTAATCCATGGAATTGTCCTTTGTCTACGACGAATTGTGTCTGTGCTAGCTTGAAGCTATGTGTTTAGAGGCGCCTCTGTAATGGCTGACTTTAGTATTTTACGTGAAGTCATAAGTATTTCATTTAGTTGAAAAGGCTTAATCACTGCTAAGATAAGGCCACAATGGCCAAAATCATGTATGTAAGTCAACGTAAAAAATGGGGCAGGGAATGTGTGTAGTGTTTTGGAAAACTGCTCGATAGCATAATACATGTATCGTCCATTAAGGGCATAGTGATTTTTACAATTTCTGACAGCATGGTTAGATTTTAGGATTACTTGGGTAGTTTCACACGCTTATATATAACTTAATATGACGAATTTAATAAGGTGCGCCCGCATCATTATTCCAAATTTTGTCTATTTATATCTCATGTCTAGGCTATCATAGGATTGTTTTAACCAATATTATGGTGTACGATATTTGTGTGATGTTTATGTGATGTAATGAAATAATAATGTCATGTATATACATATTAACATACTTAGTTTATGCAGCGCACTGAGTCAAATGGTTTTACTTCTTTTGCTCTGTGGTATACAACATACGATTAAAGGTTTTCTGTACCATATTATTGCATAATTACATTGTATAACACAATGATTATGACTGCATTATGTAAATATTTAATTTGTATTGATCTGTTTGTTGCCAAGTGCTCTATGCATGCGTCTTACAGTACTCGCCAAAAATGACCGTCGCATTTCGAACGAGTGGCTCGCTCGAGATTTCGCAACTATTTAAATTAATAGATAATTCTACTTTTAGAACAAATTTATTTCGAGCGAGTCTCGAGCGAGCGACAGTCATTTTTGGCGAGTACTGTATTTGTGCGGTAGTTGTGGGATAATGAAAATGTTACTATGTTATTTGTCCAATTTATCAACAATTAACATGGTGTGCATTTTTAATATATATACACTTTCTAAATCAACTCATTTGAGTTTACTATTATAATTTTTGGTTTCACCAACATTTTGACAAATAATATCTTTGTTCTATTGCAAAAGTGATTCCAATGTGTTCTTCATGTAAACATGAAAAGAGGTCTGACCCCATCTTAACAGTCAGAACAAGAAACGGGTTTTTAAGTGTTGTTTGCTAAATTCGAACGTATGGTGCAATGTTTCGCATCCCATCAATCGAAAGACGCAGGCTTCGCATCGAAAATTTCAGTCAGTTGATCTAGCCCTACAGTTTTGTTGAATTAGTTTTTTTGGGACGACTCTTTGAGCCGATGTGCGCCCGAATATAGTTTCTTGAGCTTTTACAAATTTGGCATGTTGTTTGCAGTGCAATGAGTGTTTATTAGGATATCAAGACCGCTGAATACGAAGGTTTTTTATTTGGAGTGCAACTTGTTTATATTATACATTTTTCATCGCCTTCAAGGTTTTCTTCAGTCAATGAACGCACGTTTCAAAATACACTCTGCCTTCATTTGATTGGTTATGTGTTGCTTGCAGGTGCAGGGCATCAAGAATGGTCAATATATATAGGTGGTTTTGTACATTGGTATATATACAACAGGCTTGTCATGGAAATGAATGGTGCATTTCCATTTCCATGGCAATTTCGGTGGAAATTTCCATTTTCATAATTAGTTAATCTCGTTAAGTAGTCGGTTTAAGCCGCTCCAATAAATTAAACTTGCATTAACTTAGTATTTTAATTAATCCGACAGTATTATAACGACAACTTACATTGGTCCACGGTGAACATAGTTCACTACTGAACATCCGCAGTTTAAATTCATCTTAAGTGGCATTCAGTCCAACATCCCCATCTCCGTATGGAAGCAACAGGATTTCTCAGCATCTGCTTTCAGATACGAGCGGTACTCTGGTTTCCTAGCAGGTGTTGAGGAAATGGATACGAATAAGTCTTCAGCATATACATTGCTGTCGCCAGATACCAACAGTTCTCTGGCCAGCAAGCACAGTTTGGTTAGATGCTGAATAGAAACCCGTCATCACGATTATAACTATTCAGTTAGCGTTAAAATGATCATTTTCAGTCAGTGTTGAAAACTTCCGGTCTGTCACAAATTCTTTTCTATATTCATCGAATTCAGTCGTCCCATGTTTTAAAATGTGATAATCGTCATTTGCAAACATATCCTGTTTTAGGCTATCGCCATCAAACAGCAGTGCAGTTCCATCCAAGAAGACAAAATTATGCAATTAAGAATTCAGTTCTTCGAAGAATCAGTTCAGTTGATACCGCTGCTTGTCCCTCCCGTTTAAACTGTTTGAACCTGTCAGGAACGTCAGGTTGTTGTTGTCTCTTGCGCAACTGTTGAAATAAAAAATTTGGAGGAAAAGCCACCGAAAATTGCACGAATATTGCGTTCGGGTACTTGTTGCAAATATTAGTAATTCCTCGACGTAAGAGTCTAATTGTAGTTATTAAGCATCTTGGTTCACGTTGTCGGCGACATTTGCCAGGTTGACGAATTATTTCAACGACTTTTCCCAGGCTTTGCAAGACGGTTTATTCCTGCAAAAATAAAAGCTATATTATAATTATTGATAAGAATATTATCAAGCTCGCCCCAAATATTTAGGAGCCTTTTACCACGATAACTGTGAAACGATATATCCTCTTGCTCCCAAACGTGCGTACATTAGAATCCCATAATAAAATTGGTGACACCATTGCTATAAAGAAAAATTCTGAAGCAAAAAATAACACAAATAACAAAATGGTGCGTAGGAATTAGGAAACAACGTATAAATTGTTTTTCGCATTTTGAATGACTGGTTTTGCTGCAGCATTTACTCACACTTTGATGACTGGTTTTGCTGCAGCATTTGCTCACAGTTTGATGACTGGTTGTGCTGCAGCATTTACTCACAGTTTGATGACTGGTTGTGCTGCAGCATTTACTCACAGTTTGATGACTGGTTGTGCTGCAGCATTTGCTCGCACTTTGATGATTGGTTGTGCTGCAGCAATTGCTCGCACTTTGATGACTGGTTGTGTTGCATCATTTGCTCGCACTTTGATGACTGGTTGTGCAGCAGCATTTGCTCGCACTTTGATGACTGGTTGTGCAGCAGTATTTGCTCGCACTTTGATGACTTGTTGTGCTGCAACGTTTGCACGCACTTTGACGATTGTTTGTGCTGCAGCATTTGCTCGCACTTTGATGACTGGTTGTGTTGCAGCATTTGCCCGCACTTTGATGACTGGTTGTGCTGCAGCATTTGCTCGCACTTTGATGACTGGTTGTGCTGCAGCATTTGCTTGCACTTTGATGGCTGGTTGTGCTGCAGCATTTGCTCACACTTTGATGACTGGTTGTGCCGCAGCATTTGCTCGCACTTTGATGACTTGTTGTGTTGCAGCATTTGCTAGCACTTTCATGACTGGTTGTGCTGCAGCATTTGCTCGCAATTTGGTGACTGGTTGTGCTGCAGCATTTGCTCGCACTTTGATGACTGGTTGTGCTGCAGCATTTGCTCACGCATATGGATTGTGTTTACATTTTTTATTATATACACTTCGTGTACATATATTAGAGCGTATGATATATATATAATGGCTAATTTTATAGTTATTTGCAAAGCCGAAGTTGCAAAAAAGACTTAAAGATAATACTGCTGAACTAGTCAACATACCTAAAAGGCTTTTGATAAAACTGGATGAAAATGTGAAGGCTATAATTTTAAAACAGGATGGTGATTCTAAATTTGTGCCGTTTTGTGGCATGCAAACATTGTAGTGCTTGTTTTGTTTGGTACAAACAAATTAAGGTTAAATGTACTAATCAAAGTGCTGTTGCTTCAGTGAAAACCACTTGAGAACAAGTTGTAGCAGCCGAAGTAACCAGAATACAACAATAGCAAGAAGCATTGAGGTTGCCAAGCCAAAGGACCAGCGTGAGCAATTACCTTTCCAGGCAAAAACTGTATGGCGAATTCATGTAGCAGCAGTCGTAGCTGAGCATCCTACCGTATCATTTAATGCTTGTGCTGTAAATTGCCACATCGTGCGCCAACTACGCCGCTGAGTATACACATCGCACCGGTTGTTTAAACAATTTTTCAATCAGCCGGAACGTTATAACGTCTGGTGTTTTATCACCGGGCACCGCGGCGCACCTGAAGTTGAGAAAATTATTTTCGGTTGCAGCAACTAGCGTCAACTG
Organism: Trileptium ribeirensis; assembly: GCA_030248225.1. Taxonomy (NCBI): domain Eukaryota; kingdom Metazoa; phylum Nematoda; class Enoplea; order Enoplida; family Thoracostomopsidae; genus Trileptium; species Trileptium ribeirensis. The sequence continues at coordinate 2,377 of JASANE010022366.1, read as the reverse complement.
TGGCGTTTATACGATAGTTGATTAGTGGTCAGGACGAATACCGTCACTCGTACGGTGGAATTATTGCCTGTGCTTTGACTACCGAATGGGCCTGATATCAGTTTCCTCCTTTTCTACAAAATTTACCAAACGACAGACATGATGCTGACTTCACTTTTACAATGTTTAACGAAACTGTTAACCGCCACGATACTGGATTGTCGTATCCGTTGTTTGTCGGCAGCCACAATGAACCCAAAATGTGTGCAGCGTTTGACGGTCGCTTTGAAGCTGACTTTATGTTTGCGGTGTCGAATTGGGTGCACAGAGCATGCGCTTGCTGTTTGCATTAAAGATGTATTTGAGAAGAAACCATTTTATGATTATTAACCACGTCTTGTCTTGAATATCTCGAAGAGTCCGAAAGTCGACGCAGTACAACAGATGCCGCCTCCGTGCGACATGTCGACCCTGCAATCGTTCCTGGGCTCCATCCAGTTTTATGGACGTTTTCTCCCACATCTTGCGACATTACCGAACCGCTCAACCGAGTGCGAAAGGAAGACATGCCGTGGAAGTGGGGTGCGGAACAGCAGTCAGCCTTCGAGAAGTTGAAAGAGATGCTCGCCAAAGACGTAATACTGTCGCACTTCGATCCGTCAAAGACGCTCGGGATATCGTGCGACGCCTCGAGCGTGGGTCTCGGGGCTGCGCTTTTCCACCGATTCGCCGATGGCAGCGAGCGACCCGTCATGAACGTTTCTAAAACGCTGACCGAGACGCAGAAGCGTTACAGCCAGATCCAGATGGAGGGGCTGGCTATATTTTTCGCTCTGCACAAATTCCACCAGTTTGTCTATAGCCGAAAGTTCGTTTTGGTAACGGATCACAAGCCGCTGATCGCAATGTTTGGGCCACAGAAAGCAACACCTGCGATGGCAGCGAACCGACTCGCACGTTGAGCAGCCCTGCTGCATCAATACGACTACGACATTGAGTTTCGACCAACGACCAACCACGATGAGCTCAGTCGACTGCCAGGGGGAGTGATATCAACTTCGACGCCACCGAGGATGCGGATGATCGAGACACCGTCTGCATTATCCACATGATCGGGCGACAGCAACGGCCAACCGATAGCGAGGCCATTGTTAAAGCAACGACGACCGACACGGTTCTGACATCTGTGATGCGGTTTACGAGAGAGGGGTGGGTGGCCCCGAGCTGAAGCCCTACGGGACAATTCGAATTCCGACGAGCTGGCGAGGTTTCGGCGTCTGACCGATTCATTGTTCGTCAGCAACCGCTGCCTGTTTTACGGCAGCAGTATCGTCATTCCCGCGGCTATGCGTCCCGAAGTGCTCGAGTTGCTGCACCACGGACACTTTGATGTACAGCGAATGAACAGCTGGCTCGTTTTGCCGCCTACTGGCCTTGCATCGATAGCGGCATCGAGAGACAAAGCCAGAGATGCCCAACCTGCGCATAGCACCAGAACAAACCGACGAAGTGTGCCAACCACCCGTGGATGCTTCCCAAGAAGCCGTGGAGTCGGATTCACGTCGACCACGCCATCAACTTCATGGGCCACAATTGGCTGGTCGTGACCGATGCTTACTGCAGTTGCCCTAGCGTCCATCCTACGGGCCTCATCACGGCGCGAGCTACTGTGGAGTTGCTGATGAACGACTTTGCATATTTCGGATTTCCTCACACGATCGTAACAGGCAATGCTCCTACGTTCAAATCCGAAGAATTCCAGTCGTGGTTCCGAGAACACATCATCACTCATTTGTCGGGCGCTCCGTATCATCCAGCAACTAACAGTGCTGCAGAGCGGTTGGTTCAGACGTTCAAGCAAGCAGTAAAAAATCCAGCCTTGCTCCAAAGCAGGCCGCGCTCAAGTTTCTCATGCAGTACCGGAGAACACCGCTGATATCCGGGCTGTCACCAAGTGAAGCTTCTCAACGGCCGCCCGATCCGGACTCGAATCGATGCTTTAGCTCCGTCACCGGTTCATGCGGCGCAAGGACGACAGTGCCAGGGTAGCCAATCGTGCCACCCCGAAGCGTCGACCACGCATGCATCCGATGAGGAAATCAACCGGTCAAACTATTACACACAAACGGTCAATGCAGTTTGCCAGGTGGGCACTCCTTGCTACGCTTTGTACTATGGGCCACGACGCCACAAAGCCCCGCTGTGGGTACCCGCAGTTGTAACAAAGGTCTTTGGCCAGTAGTATAGTAGGAGGAATACGAACCTCGAGGAGCCGAGGAGCCAAAATTTTCGTTTTGTGCACCGAATCATTACGCTGTAATTTTATTTATCGGGTCATTAAGTTCTACTTTTGTTGATGGGGTCATTAGTTGGGTGCCGTTTGGTGCGGGGCAATTAG